>JAQIXS010001033.1:0-34781 GCA_034700785.1 Rossiulus vilnensis | reverse complement strand
AGTAGAAGTAGGCATGTTCATTCTAATTCTCTGACACAGCTCCGAGCTAAAACGGATGCTTACTATTGGTCATTCTTTTTCAATGCTATTAGACGATGGAATAGTCTTCCTAATGATAGTCCAAACTTGTTAGAAATTCAGTTTAACAATGATGTGTGCATTTCCCACATGGGAGCTTTCTCCTAACACTTTTGTGGGTATTTTGCCCCCTACCAAACGGCATTCGCTTGCTGACTGTAGGGTACTGAGTTGAATTGAATTGACCTGTTCTCAATTGGAACAAGAATCTCTTCAGCACAAACGGGATATTTAGAGCAAAATAGTCCCACGCTCTCAGTAGACAACTTAACAGTTCCTTGTGAGCATCAGGGAAAGCATGTTTCAATAGTAGGCAATGCCTGCATACATTTTGAAGAAGGCAAATAGTGTAATGCAGTAATAAACTAAAGGGTAGGGGCTATAATTACTGATTGACTTACTGTTGGGCTTGTTATAATACTGATATGCATGTACAGAACAGATCAATATGTTTTTCATGGATCTTTTGTCATCATCATAGCAAGTAGAAGATCCAAGTATTGAAACTCTATCACGGCTCATAGAGGGCGCTGCTGCTTTTTTGGGATCTACTATTAACGGTAGCTGGCAGAGTCAAATTCAGTCAAACAAAACTCAGACAAATAAAGTTAGAAAATATCTGCCAATATTTTAGTCTGGCCAAATCACAAACTAATCATATGCGTGCACTTTTAATTATATCTATACATTAATCAATTTTAGTCTTTTTGTCAAACCTAAGGGGACGAATTAAGCAATATCATTACATGTCATTGACTATTTATTTATCTGCCTAATATTTCATCACAAAATTTGCTGAAGACTAATTGATAGTTTTACCTTAGTCATAAACATTTTAAAACCGGATTTTGTCTACGTCTGTCTGTAAGAGCTTTAGCCATTAATTGCCGGAGAATGTCGACTATGTGCAAAAATACTGCTGAGATCAAAAGCATAAATTTCAACATTTTTTATGAAAATTAGCCTAAAAATATAAGTAAAGGAATCATGAAGGCAAAATTTTCGATTGCTATAGTCGCATTTATTTGACCTATATAAACTTGCTAGAAAAAATTTTTACTTAAGATACTTTTTATGAAATATTAGAGAAGCCTTTATATCCTAATTGTGGAAAACTGCAGTATGCAGGGGATCCATCTATACTGCAAGTTAAATTGTAGCCTATTGCGCCTTCTTCAGTTTACGTGTTCCAGTTTCTTTGGGTTTGCATTCGCAACTTTTATGATATTTAATTTTTACAAAAATCGGTTTACAACCCTTATAGTTTGAGAAACGCTGATATGCTGTGGTAAATAGCATGGTTCAGTAGAGCCCAAAACGATCGAAGCGCCATCTGTTGCTATCCTACCGACAACTACAAGTTTCACTACTTGGATGTTCTACTTGCATGCCATCATTCACATATTTATAGTCAAGATCTTTCTTCATTCTAGAAATGATGCACTTAACTTCTAACAAGCCAAAAGAAACACTCAAACAATCTCCTAACTTTAGGTAGACTCACAACTGGAATCGAAAAACTTTCTGATTTTACGAAACAAACATTCGTGACAAATTACCAAAAAGAATACACAATCCCCTCATAGCACAATTTTGCATCGTTTCCATTATAAACACTTTTTGAAAATACTCTAAATCCACCAAAAAGTATATAATATTAAACATTTCCTCTACTTTTAAAATAGTCTATTACCTACACTCTAATCCTTACAATATTATAATAAGTACGTCTTTTTTGACCTCGCTTAAACAAACCATGCTTATTATGCAGTAACAAGTTTCCAACATGCACTCACTTTTATCAATATTGCAACGCTGCTGGCATATGCGGTGCAAATGCAGGACAGCACTTAGTTATACAAGTATATCCAATTCAGGTAACATCTTTCACAACACCTTCCTTTCATCACTCTACCATAGATAAATACCCCAAATGGATCACCCACCTTGTCAACCCCTTAACCTTTCTATCTAGCTAAAATCCAAACCTCGTTAAAGCTATAAAGGTTGATACAAGCAACGTCTTAAATAAACTAGGATGTTAATTTAAAATGTTGCTAATTGTACATAATTCATGGAGGAACACCATTGTTTGGGTATGAAAACAAAACACGTGTTTTTTAGTTTAATTTTAAGTAATAAGTAGAGGGCATCATGCATTCCAACAACTTTGTTCAAGCTGTCCAAAAACTACTATCTATATCTATTACCCAGCATGCATCACACAAGTTCCTATAAAAGCAGGATGAGAGATTGGAAGAGCACCCTTCAAGACCACAGTTCCTACCATGTCACATGGTTGCTCTTCCAATCTCCCAGCCGGATATTAGTTCACCTACGGAATTAAGTAAAACCTTACTTAAAGAGTGGATCGCATAGATCGTCTGATCGATCGTGGAAGTCCTATGCACGTCCAGTCGAGGTACATTACTTTAGATTCGAAACAGGTTCTATCAGTTTGATATTTGATCACAGTGGTCTTAATATATATTCTTTGAATAAAGTATTGTTTTTGTTCAATCGTAACTTGCCTCACGACTGTTCAGATTGAGAGTGAGCGAACCAATAAGGAGACTCGAACCAATCATTCGAATCTTGACTGTTATTAGGCTCTTTGGTCTCTAAACCCAACCTTTTTGATCTTCTCCATTCATAAGGGTGACGCCCATAGCTGGGCTTCTTCCCTTATAGGATTACAACAACTTTGTAAGCAACGACTGAATGATGGCAGGTTGCAACAGGGTTCTTTTATGAGGAAGGTTTCGCTAGGGTGGTTGGGGCCTTATATTCTCCACCATTGTGTAATGAATGGGATTACCCACATGGTTTTATTTTTATTTTTTCACTGACTGATGGAAATCAATTAATTGCAACATGTCACACCTGAGACAAACAGTCACTTCAGTCATAGTAACAATTTCAAGATGGCCGCAAAGCCATCAAAAAGTTCCAAATTTACATGTTAATTTTGCCCATGGACAACTCGCGACCCTGGATCGCATGAAAAACATGCGATGGTAAACAACAATCATGGAGACGTAATTACCTGAGGACGAATATAGACTATGGCAGAACTTGTGGGGCCCATATCTTTCGACCCAATCCAACTTCTGATTTCGAGTCAGCAGCATGCTATACAGGGCACTCAAGACAAATTTCTTCAAAAGTCATTGGAATATTTCACTTGAACATACCAAGCCGTAATTGCAAACTCGTCTTCAATCACTGGAGAATTGAGGCGTGAGCTTGCTTCAAAAAATTCCAATAGCAAAACCTGGTGATGACAGGTGCCAGGCACCATAACATGTCCATGAAAAAGGCGCCAATATATTTGGTCCAATAAACATTTTCTGCAAGAGCAGTGTGCATCTAACATGAAAGGAAAGCTTTCAACTAAAAAGTACGACAAGGATCGATACCAAATTACCATGATAAACGACGACGAGTTTGGATGAACCCCACCTTTAACCATTATTGGTTTATATATTAAATAGATGGTAAAATATTATTCAGGAAGCACCTCTCTCTCGCACGTCTCAATTTTTTGTACTAAAGGATGTCTTACATGTAATAGAAAAAGCTAAATAACAATCCAAATGTCACATCCTGTGGATGTCACTACAGGATGTCCCAAAACACATGCTAATTGGACATACCAAATGTTGCAGATATCACATCCAAAGTGACAAATAGTGAAAAATGTGTCGCTGCCCATTACCAGGTCATCGAACCGTAGCAATCACTGAAAAGAATGATGACAAACAAAAAGCAAGTCCACATGTTTGGCCAAACACTGTTAGAAGAAGAAGAAGAATAGGCACTAAGGGAGTATGTCCCTTCTGGACAAAATATAAAATATTTAAAAGACTGATAAAAGACAATAAAAAATGAGGTGAAATAAAATGAGGTAAAAGTAATACTGTTAGTTTTGATAAGGAGTAATGTTTTAGCATAGATTTTTAAACCCCACTAGGGGGAATAAACTAAATCAATTAAACCCAATTCTTGAGAGCCAGCCTAAAATACACCCAATGTATCATGCATCCATACATGATTAAATAAATTGACAGTCAGTTAATAAAGAATTACTTGATACATTTTGTCAGTGCTCACATTTAGACATGTTTCTGTCGGAATTTACCGCTGCTCATGTCTTCTGGCAGTGATTTGAACAGGAAGAGGGCCTGTTTCTTTCCCTTTCACCTTCCCCGTCTAGATTTTTTGAATCCTCAGCCATGCACAAGCAATATGTGACTGAAATGCAAACAGGTGTATCACTCAATATATTTCCCATTTAGGTCTTGATTGAAACAGGAAACAGGACAGCTATGGGGTGCAACTTTAATTCCCAAACTGCATCAGCGACATCGCTCTTGCATTGAAGGCAAGCGCGAAGGCAATCAAATGAAATTGTGTCATAAATAACAATGTCCAGATGTAAATAACAATTGGTCCAAACGAAATGAAATGGTGCAAGAAAATCAGCTTGAAACGGGGGGGAAGAGAGATGTTGGAATAAAAGCAACACAGAGCTCAATGGCACTAGGGAATATAGGTATCAACGTGGAAATAATCTATCATGGACATGGGCAACTCCAGAGAATTCAACCTTAAATACGCTTATCAATGGACACATCATGATAATGATGCTTCAAAATACATTGCTTTGGTTGATTGATTAGAGTGCAAGCACATCGAAACAAGTAAAACCAGAATAAAGCAAAGAACCAAGAAGGCCTACAATATCGGTACATACCATATCCATACATTATCCTTTTGATAATAATGAGTGTTCCATGCATAATAGCACAAATATTAACAAGATGCTAAAGACCAGCTCATTTTTCAGCCACCAGGGCTTAGTGGTAAAAATGAAAATTTCATTAAAAAATTAAATTCATATAAAGCCGAATAAACAACCAGGTTAACTCCTTCAGAGTTTGTGGTTAAAAATGTGTATGGTCTATTCTCATAATAAAGAATGTTCCGTGCAGAAATTATCCAAATAATGCAAATAAGCTTACAATGTATTAAAATAAATACTGGCTAATTAATTTTTACAGCAATTGTATAATACAATTTTAATTACTTTTTAGAAGCATTAAATAACTGCTGTAATGGTTTTCAGAAGAACGAACCATAGATGAACCAATGAAGGGTCCCCAAAATACGTGGGGTTTTTTCAGCTTAATACATTGTATGTGCTATAATGGTTAGGAAGCAACGTAAGTCTAATGTGAAACATCAGTTTATGGTGGTCAATACCTGGTAATTTCTTAATTACCTTGACTTACCATAAAAGACAATTGTGGTTTAAACTTTTATATGTGCTCCCTGGTGTCACACGTGTGCACATAAGATTTTATTTTAATTCAACAAAACCAATTTATCACTAATTTTTCATTTCTATTTTCGTAACCAAACATCAATGACAACATCTGAACTTCATGTCGTTTGAAATAAATTTGATTATTGGTATCACCATTTTTTTCGAAACTATTCAGTTTTTCCTTCTCCTTAAGTTATTTTTGGCGCTTGGTAAGTTATGGCTTGACACCCTTCAAATTTATTTAGAAGTACTATTGAAGAGCTGCTGAAATTAAGTTTTCAGAAAACCTAATCAAAGATGATGACTTTTTAACTATTTTAATGTAGGCTTACTTTTAGAAAAATAACTAATGTGAGGAATGCTGGCTAATGGTCCATGTGTTTTAGTAAAATTAAATTTAAAATATAGTGTCAACTGATGATGCAAATAATACTTATAATTACCTTTTCTACAGGTATTAAGAAGTGTTATCAAAGAACTGATGTAATAAAGTTTTCAAAAAACTAATCATAGATGATGAATTTGTTTGCTATTCTAGTGTTTTTTAGAAAGATAACTAATGTAAGGAATGCGACTGGTGCATGAGTTTAAGTTGAATTAAATTTAAAATAGTGTAATTTAATAAAAGCCCAATTTCTCCTCATTATCAGTGACAATCTCATTGATTTGTTTCCAAAAAATTCACCTATGGTATTTCCGACATTACAAGTTTTTCATAATATACAATAGTCAATAAAATATTAATAATGAAGCAATATTACATTAGTTACAACACAAATACCTTTTTTAACCCTGCATGTTAACAGTTAAGCCAGAACCCAACGAAACTCACCAAATCAATGAACCACTTCCCACCAGTTTAATCAGAACTTGATATAAAAGTATCAAACGGTAAAAGAATACATATCTTTAGAAGTACATCTTTAAAAAAAACATAAAAAGGACATAAAAACGGCAGTAAAATGAACGACTGAATCTTTAGCAATTCTAAGCAGATACAGCACAGTTCAGGGTGTGCTTCGCGTTACGATAAATTTCCACTGCCTTTCAAAGATTTCAGCAGTATCGAATTCAGATACCAATAAATACAATTCAATTACACGGTTCCAGCCAACCGCAATCCATGGCAGCCAAGCACAAACAAAGGACCTTTGCGGAGGTGAAATATCATTTGACTTGATGCTGAGACAGGATGCCATGAGCAATGAGGCAAACTAACCCAATAACAAGTCCTTATCATGCTCAGGTGAATCCATCTGAAGAGTATTGCAGAAGCTTGAAGGGACCGGAAGTATGTGACAAGCATTCTGAGCTCCAGGGCGTGTTTACCTACAACAGCGGTTATGAAATCTCAACAATTTTTTTCTTCCTGACATTGCATATTGACATAACCTTTGCGAGACCACCTGAAAGGCATGGCCAATTAAGTGCATCTGGAGCTCCAGGTATCAAACAGCTCCAATCGCCATTTAAAAAAGTGCCTTTTGTATTAAACCTTATAGAAAAACGGGGAGAATTAAGTGCATTTGAAGACTTCAAGGGGTCTAAAGTATGTTTCTGAATTTCTTCTTTCAATCGATTATCAATTGCTAAATCCTGTCTACGTTTTACTTCAAGAGTAAAAAGCATTAATATCGTTTATATCCAAGAATAGGTAATAATAACATATGTAGAAAAAACTTGCTTACTATTCTTGCTTACCATGCTTACTATTGTGATTATCCAGGGATTCCATACAGGGTGTCCCCAAAACGAGAATATTACTCATTAAGTGTTCCTTGGAATAACCGGGCCTAAGGGCTGTGCAGCTTAACAAGAGCAGCCTGTGGGTGCAGTGGATATTGTCTCCGAGTGTCCAAAGACTACTACATTCTCTCTCTACTCCAAAATCAATCACTGCCGAAATTTCTGAACTTTTCAACAAATGGTTGTTATTCTTGGCTCCCCAAATGACCAAGCTCCCTAATTTACATTTTTGAAATCGACCAAATCAACCACTGTCCTTCCCGCAAATTAATGGTTGCACCAGCCTATTTCGTTCACATAGCGGAAGAAACCCCAATATTGAACTGAAGACTATAATAACATTGCGCTTACTGATGACAACATGTACTTCCTTGTCCCATCGTTCTCATACAATGTGCCAAGTGTGCGAATAATTAACATTTTGGACGCCTCACTGCTTACCATCTTGGGGTTGTGTATTACTCTAAAGTTGCAATGTCCCATGTAAATTATGTAAATACGAATTTGAAAATCTTCCATTCATTACGAAAATCGCACACTGTACTACGAATTAGATATGTGTGACCGACTGTGCAGGTCACATCCACTGAAGCCTGTTTATGAACCCTTGCAGTTCAGCCTCTATAATCCACTCGAATCTTCTCAACAGCCTGATGAAGACGAAATTAAATCGTTGAAACGTTGCCATTGACAACATACCTTGGCTGCGTCTGCCGCTCAATCTTAGTTAGACCAACTTGAGAAAGTTTAACTAAATCCTGGTGGTTCAATTAATAAATTTACGACTTTTACCTGCATATAAATATGCATCCTTTTCCTGTACCCACTTCATTGCCGCCCAAGGTTTTATGAAGGGAGGAGGGGAACATAAATTATACAACACATAGGGAGTGACCAAAGTTCGTTACATCTACATGTATCTTGCTTAAAACCTGTCTAGTTAACAAAGTTGGCGTCTTTTTTTACTTTAGTGAGCAAAGCTTTAAATGGAAGGGAAATGTTTAGCATGGTTTTTTCCTTATGTTCCTAGGTACTTTTACCTGGTGTAACAAAGATGGCGTCTTTTTTTACTTGAATGGGCGGAGCTTTGAACGGAAGGGGAATGTTTAGCATGCTTTTTTCCTTACGTTCCTAGGTACTTGTACCAGGGGTTAAGGGCGATCAAAATATTCTATAAATACTTAGATGGACACCCATTTACCATTTTTACAGATCACCATTCCCTATGTCATTTGTTCTCTATTCGTGATCCGCATGGAAAATTAGCTAGGTGGGCTGCTACCCTGCAGGAATTCGATTTTAAGATCATGTACAAGGAAGAAACGTGTCAGGCAGATGTGGATTGTTTTTCTCGGTTGCCGACACTGCAGGCCGTGATGACTGTCATTTGTCGAGTATGAGGAACTGGTGGCCAGTCAGTCAAAAGAGCTTGCTGATAACGTGATACATCTTTCCGACAAATTGACCCTTGCTGACACTGATAAACATTTGCATTTTCCAAAGGTTCATGGCAACCCAATTTACGTGCGGTGATACTTCACAAAAAAGCATTAGCTCTTGCTCAAATATTCTTACAATGTTTGGATTGCTCTCCCATTTTAAGGCCCTCGTCACGGAGCCTAACGAACCATGCGTCACAAATTTATCGATCGAACCACCAGGATTTAATTAAATAGCAGTAAGGTACTTATCACCAATATTAAATAAGGCAATAACAGTGAGAGATGCCACACTGGACTAAATCCCGATCTGTGAATGAGGCTGTTATGGATGAGTAGCACGTGGTGAGGCAGTGTTTAATTAATTACAAATCGCATTGTACTAAACAAGTGTAGCTGCATCTTATCTTCATATATATACAGTGGCTCAAAGTGAAAACCATACACCTGTGTTCAACAGCTGTGTATGCAGCTAATTATCTACATTTAAAAAAAGTCATTAAAACTCCCCCTTAGTTTCCAGACCTAAATGTAATCGATCATCTTTGGGCTAAATTGGAGGTGAAAATTAGACAACACTCAATTTCCAACAAAGATGACTTAAAAAAGCACTGCAAGAGGAATGGGACAAAATATCTCTTGATTACACCAAAAAAAAACTTGTGGAATCTTATCCAAATCGCTTAAATGAAATAAGAAAACATTATGGTTTACCAACAAAGTACTAATGATATGAAATGAATGGACCAGGATCTTCAGGAGCCGCTAAAACCGCAGCATACACAAAGTACTAAGGTGCAACAAAATCAAAGACTGATTTCGTTTTTGTACAGAAAAGATGGCTGCATGGTTTTCACTTTGACATTTATTTGCTGTATGGTTTTCACTTTGACATTGATTGGTTTCAATATTTAGTGTTCTTTTTATCAATTTTATTTAATGATAATTTTAATTTAGTGATTCAAATGTAAGTAAACATACATAAACATCACCATTTAATTCAAACATATTTTTATTCGTTAAATTTAGATAATCAGCTGCATACACAGCTGTTGAACGCAGGTGTATGATTTTCACTTTGAGCCACTGTAGATTGCACAATACAACACGTCGAAAAAACTTATTCTAATAAATATGAATCATTGGGATGTATCTATGGTGCAACTCTTTAAGTCGGACTCGAAATACGACAAAATTGGAGATGTTCATTGCTTGCATCGCACATTTAACAGGCGAGGGAAAAATCCAATTTCACGGTTCGTCTCTGACTTGTCTAAAATATATACTACCGTTAAAACAGCAGCATACACAAACAGTTTCCATTATGCCTTAATCGAATTACTCATAATAAAACGGAATCAAACAAAAAGCTTGTCTCTGGTACACTATACAAACAATAGTTTGAGGTGATGGCTCATCCAATATGCACTTAAGATTATATGGAAGCTGGGCAGAAACAAATAACTTCCACAATCAAGAAAAATTAGCGGTTCAAAAAAACTCCAGACAAACCTAAAATTGAACATGTTCTTAAAGTTCTTAAAGAAACTTACGTAGAAGTCATCTTTTCAATTATGCTTAGAAGAGGAAATCCGTTCTCTTGATCAAACACGCTTAGAGGCAAGAAGATGGTAAGCTGTGAACGTTATCTGAAGACATAGCACAACAGCATCATAATTATAGAAAAGCTCCCTCAGACATGTGAAGAGAAAAGCAAACAGCTTGCAGACAATTGTTATAATTGAACAGAAGCATGCGTAAAACGAGTGAAGAAATATTCAGTAAAAGCAGTTTTAAGACTGTAAACGTTCAAATATAACCAGCAGCCAATATGTGTCCGTCTTGGCGTTAGGAATACATTTTTATGAAACGTTCGAGGCACTCTATCAACCCTTTCTTTTCTTCTGGCTACAAGCTAGCATTAAAGCTTGAAACGAACACGCAGAAGTATCTATCCCCAGACAAGACTGGTTTTTACATTCTCCACTTTCACAATTCAACTGCAGCTCGTTTTCGCTTATTTGAACAACCTTCGCTTGTCTAGTTAAAGCAAAACGGTTTCTTTCCCAGAACAACAAATATGGCACACGTGTAAAAAATGCTTCCTTAAAGGCATAAAAACCTCCTGCTCATATGTTGGCCATTTGTAGATCACGTAAGTTATGCGTGGTTGCTACCTTGAAAATGTTAAGGGGATTAGCATCAACAAAACTGTATACCTTGTAATTTTCATAAATTACAAAACCGGTCTAAAAAAACGAAACCTTAACGATCTAATTATGAAAGTGGGTCGTTCCCATTACAGATCGCAGGGAACATGATGTGAGCTCTTACGATGTTATACAAACATGTTGAATTCAACGGAAACTACATAAATTGTTTAAAAGGCAGCATCAGGAGCGCAAAATCAAAAATAGATTAATCAATTAAAACCCAAATCGCAAGGCTATCATCTCTACTGTATCAGAATAGCAGCTTTAATTAGGATAACATGTCCACAAGTTCAGATCAATAATGGCCATCCTTGATCTGCGCTTTTATTGTTTTATTAGATACATGTACCTCTAGTGCCATTTGAGGGTGAGACAACGTTAAGGACGCTAGTTCAAGTTATTGTTCTTTCCCCCCAAGGTTATTTGCCAATGATCTAACAACAAAGTATTATCTTCAAGGACGTTGGAATTGTTTCTAAAGAATAGCCCTAAGCTAACAGGAATTCATTTTGGCGACGATGATGGTAATCATCAAAATGAATTATACCCCCTACCATATGGCTTATCCTTGCTGACAGTAGAATACCGAGTTGAGTTGAATTGAATCACTAAAAACACATCAAAACATTTTAATGATCAAATATTTGTGCTTTAACACATTTTTTAACAAAGTTTAAACAATATTTTTTAACAAAACACTTCTTAGCAGAATAAGAGCTTTTCATTTCAGATGTCAATAAATGCATTAATCCTTAATTTCTTAAACACTACACCGAATGTTTACAATACGTTTAATTTCGACCATCCTTGGCTTGCTTTCCTTAAATTCATTCATCATTCTTGAGAAATAACAGAGAAACACCACCTTGGTCACCCCATACACCATTCCTTTGTAATAGTTGCGAGCCAGCCAACAAAATCCTTTGATCGGATATTATGTCAGCAGCTCTTTGAGCGCATTAATCATTCAAGCGCAAAACAAAAAAGCGGTTCCAGCGATCGTTTTATAGCCCGCAGATTTACCAGCTAAACTCAATCGTGCCAACGCAGAAAACTAAGTAATTTTTGAACCTACTTCACCTGCAGGTCATCCTGGCACTCTGCGTGAAATTTCATTTCAAAACGCCTTCCTGGTCAATCAATAATTGACTGCGAAGCCCAGCTTTCAGGCGCAGTTTTAAAATTAGTCTCGCTGGCAAAAAATAAGGCAAACATCGTTTCTGGGCCGAAATTGGATTAAATTATGGAGATAAACGCTCCCCCAAAGACCCAGGAAAACAGCGGGCCTACATTTCGTCGGGCTCAACGGCAATAAACTCGGCGTTAATTCAAATTTAATGCGCGAGTGCATTTCGCCAGCTAAATTTTGCTACGGGTTACGGTCGCATTAAACCAAAAAAAAAAAAATGCGAACGGTATTTCAAAGCAGTGCGCCATAAGTGCCTCCCCTCGCCGAAATGGATGAGTTATATTTAAAACAAAGGGATATTTACACTGCGACGGCAACCACGGTTGCATGCGGGCTTGGCTTTGCGTCCAAATTCGACTTTTAATAGAAATAGAAATGTTCGGGAGCCGAACGTTGCGTGGGCACCGAGCCAGGGAAACAAGTTTTATTTGGAGATCAACATCGCGCGACTAAACGATTGCGATAGAAACAAAAACGCATCGGGCAAAAACTTATCTTAATCCCAGTGGCACAAATGAATGATATTGTATTTCACTCCGAGATTTCCACCAACCAAATGCGGGCAAACAGAGAGAGGAAGGGAAGATTGTGTTCAGCGATTAACACCGACCAGGCAGGCATACGGGTTACATCTCGCCTTTGTTTACACTGCGCCAGGGCTGTTTTAATGTTGAAAGAGATGGAAAACCGAAGGTGGTTAATAAGCTTGTCAGAAATAAGCCGCAACAAGTGTTCTTCTTTTGTTTTTCTACGGATTGTAAGAGAGCCAGAGGCTGATAAGCGCGCGTCTCGAAGAAGCTTAAACCCGAATCCTAATTTGGAATTCTGCGAAATTCGTTTTACATGTTTTGCAGATTTCACGCTTGGCCTGAGGTAAAGTTGCAATTCAATAGGTAGGCGCACATGCGCAAATGCACATTTGGTTTTTTTAGGATTAGATCTGTCGATTCTCACCTACATGCCCACGTTTCATTCGGGGCCTTTGATGATTTCGATTAGCCCATTAATGATAAAATACTCTGAATTTAGAGCAATATTCGGTGTGTAGATATTTCAGGCATGCTCGAAATACAACATTTTTAGCCAAAGGAATCTAGGTTTATTCTAAACAGGAAGTAGAGTTAATTAAATGATTTAAATAAACCACATTAGTCTTTAAAAGTAACTCCAATGCTTCTTCAGTCTCTGAACTTGTAGTTAAAGTGATCTTTAAAGTGAACTACAGTACATTAAATCGATTTAGGTGTAACCCACAATATAGCTGATAAGTGCCCAGAACAAGTGCCTCAAAAACCAAAATAACGCCAGAGCCCTTTACACGATAGGAGCATCCCCAGTCGCTTTTGGGCAGGGAGTTTCAGGGAGAACCAGGACCAGGAAAAACAGGCTGAAATGCTTCACGTGAGCTTACCACATTGCATGACAAGCCCAATCTCATCCTACGTCATGAAGTCGCTGAGCGCCAAGCAGCTGCGAGAGACCAGGATGGGCAGGAACGATGACCCACATGTTTCGGTGAGGAAGACTCGCGAAGATTTTTGGCACTTGCACAGGGGCCGCCCCCGCATCAGGCAGGCAAGCGGGTGTTCATGGCTCTAGGCACGGCATTCTAGAGGGCCTTTTTGCGATCAGAACCCAGCGATCATGGGCGTAGGCGCCCACAACCGTGCACGGGAGGAAGGCAGGGCGTGGACAGGGGCCGAGGGCTACTCATCGCAGCGTTGACATCCATAGTCGAGCTCACTCTGTGTTGGCAACGTCGACTTAGCAAACAAAATCAGTCATCTGGTGATTGCCAGCCAGCGCTGACAGCAGCTCCTGCAATAGATATATCTTAGTTGGCCGATCGATGCTCTGCCTAGGAAGCAAAAGCACGCTTTTAATGCTCGATTTAGCGCAGCCACCGACTCCAGCGCTGAGGGGAGAAGCAGGAGGGCAGGCTAGCTCCCGAATACAACCACAGACGTACCCATTCGGAGGGGGCACACTAAAAAAAGCTTCTGGAGAGCCCCACAGAACAGAAGACACTGAGGATGTACGAAATCCTGCCAGGAGCAGCCGTGTTAGAGCATGCACAGCGGTTGCCATGGCAATGCTCGGCCCGCGAGAAGGATCCATTGTGGCGCTTTCAGAAGAGGGAAAGAGGGAAGAACCCATGAATGGGAAACGCTCGATAACACGAAAACACGAGTGCTAGTCGCACGCAAATCCCTGAAAGGAATCTCGTTCATGGCTTAACCTCCAAATCCTGTCTGGCGTCCCAAGCAGCCACATTGTTGCGAATGAGAAATAAACTTCGCCACCGCGTAAAAATTATCTTACTCAGCCGAACAATCTTAATTTTAAATTAAATGCATTAAAAACAATTCAACACGCAAAGAAGTGGACAACTTGCAATGAAAAATCTGACAGTAGTACTGTCTGACAAGTTGCAGAAACTTTGGCTGTTTTGCTGAGCCCAATGCACATATTAACTCTACATGTACCATGGATGTTTAAATGGACATATCAGTTTCCGGAACATTGAAAAATGCAAGCGAATTTAATGCGAAATTTGACAATTTTAGTTCCAAGATTTCTTGAAAATTTCGTGGCACATGTTTCTACATGTATGTTCTTAATTTGTTCAATGTTAGGGTCCGAATCAATGAGTTCGTCTGCTTGACTGCTTCTCGCACTTCACCACACCTGGTGAAAGGTCACATCTTTGAATCACACTGTCCCAAATATCCATTTTTTTGGAAGAAATAAAAAGTAAAACGAAAAAAGGACACAAATGAAATATACTCTTAATTAGGGGCAGTATAAGGAAGCTTATTGCTAAGAAATAATCCGGCATATGAGCATTTGTCATCTATTTTTTTACGTTTCATTTAAACTGCAACAGGAAAAAAATTCCATGAAATATTATAGTGGCTTCAGTTTTAAGTTTAGAAATTTCTAGTGCGTAGTTAAGAAAAACTGAACGTCCAGGGTACTTTTCCAGCTTTTATTTTCGCATGAATTCCGCATGAATGAGTTCTTTTAAATCCAAACTGGGATTACTTAAGTTACTAAAAAATGAAAAAGTGAGCAAAAAAATGTTATCTTTTAAGGGTCGGTTGCACCATTTAAAGTTAAATGAAACGTTAGCTAACCTAATAGTTAATAGGGTTTTGTTGCACCATTTTCTTATAGGGATTTTAACCCAAGGTATAGTAAGCATGAAGATAATCTGTTGCAGCTAGGAATTCTGGGAAAATTGCATCATTTTACAAACTTGAGGTTAACCATGCTTGTACACATTAACTCTTGTTGGTGCAACAGGCCCTTAGTCAGTTAGCAGTACAAAAGTTGTAGGTCTATTAAAAATCACCCAGAAACTTTTCCCAATCTCTAACAAAATGTAATCGCAAAATTTAAAATGTGCATTAACAAGCACCTCAGTATGCACTGTGCTTACATATTTGACAAATAAAGCTTGACGTTTCAATCAGAACGTGTGTAAATTTATTTAGCACTGAAAGGTTGAACTAGAACAAGAAAATAACTGTGAATGTTTGCTTACGGAGAGAACTAATAGCATTTTCCTTGCCCGCAATAACATCTGCACTGCGCATCTTAGAACACGTGCAAATCACTTGACGTTTATAGCCTAAATCCTTTAATTTAAACAGGCGCCATTTATCATTTTAAAATGCATAATATTAATGCATGACAAACCGTGGAACATTTTGGTTATTTCTGGAACGATTTGTTAGTCCCGCCAGGGTTTTATTTTGCTTTAATCATTCTCCTTGCCTACCACTCATAAAATATTACTATTAACGCACTAATAAAATTCGCTGGGCCAAACGACTCGTATGAGGAAAGCGCTGAATAGTTGATTACTTTGCTTCCTAATTTCTGGACCATTTAACCTTCTAGTCAAATAGTCATTAATGGGGTGTGACTGCTCGTCGCTCAAAGGGATTGGAAGGTAGAAAAATTGCCTTCACCTTAATATATTATTCAACTAAATCCACTGTAAAAGTAGGACGACACAAAGATCCATAAAATGGTGGAGGAGGAAGACTATGAAAGTTGCTACTATTCGTACAGATGCTGTAAAAAGAAATTACCGGTAGGCTGAATTTTTTTCACCAACAAACTAGCAACGTCAGTGGTCACCAAACAAATATTTGTTTTGCTCATAATGCAATAAATAAGTGAGAGAGACACGTTTCTCTCGCTATAAGTTCATGAGGTAGGTTTTGTATACATGTATGACGACATTATGTCGTTCTCTAGCATCTAGAAAAGCATCGTTCTGGGATACCTGCTTTTTTTCTCATACGTTACCAAGACATTCCAAGGCATTGAAGCAAAGATAAGTTAAAAAAAGTATGTCCTACTTTTGTTTACAGGATCATAGATCCACGCAAAGATCAAAGATTTTGCAGAAAATCACAATATCCCTTGTGCACATTCAAATTTAGTTTATATAACTAATAAAACCGAGCTGAAAAAGATTCAGTGGGTATGTCACAATTGCGTTATAAAATAATCGTCAGCATATGTTGACCTTACAACTTTCTTTTATGCTAATTGTTTAGCAAACAAATAAAATCAAAAATTTAGACTACGCAATGTTGCACATCGCTGTAGCAACATTTTAATATAGGCCTACATACAATTAACGTCTTAAATTCCTTTCATTTTCTGGTAGTTACACATTTTAAAAAAATCACAGCTGTTGGATATGCATCAGGTTTTCATATTGCTGAAGATTGACACCGTAAGCATATTAAACGTAGATGAGCATGCAAAAAAAATCGAAATCGCTGTCAGAGGACTTTGTGGTGGAACAGTACTCCCAAATTTTCACAATTCGGCCATAGAGTTAATACAGACGTCATGTTTGAAAAGGTCTATTGCGTTATAATTTAATCCGATAACACTGTGTTTAAATTTATATTAAAAATGTTGTTAAATCTGAAAAAAAAAGTCCAGTGATAGAAACAGGAATAAGTACTTTGGTTACTCACTTCGCTGCCACCCCACTAGGTTGAAATTCTTGAATGAATATTCCCAGCTCTCCTCTTTGTTCGCTTTTTAATCCTACTACGCTGAAGCCCAAACTGCAACCATCAGGCTTATAAAGTTGAATTTGAAGAACTTCACGGCCTTGTGCTGCCTGTTCGACGGTACGCTGGAATTCTATTGTGTATCCATAGGTGGCAATAGCAGCAGGAGAATAAATCTCCGTTTGTCGGTCCTCGATTTCTTCCTCCATAACCTTCAATTTAAAGAAAAAGTAGGCAATTAGTTTGAAAAAATAATCTAACAGCCTAGCACTTTAACGCTACCTAATTTCAGGTTAAAATTACAAATGCTACTCTCAACAAATACTAATGTATAACCATTTCCCTATGTGAATTCTTTTGTAGTGTTTATACAATAATTTCCAAATGTAATTCTCATATTTATTTAGATTCTAATATTCCCCTTAACCGAAAGACATCCTCAATCCAGTTAAGAACCAGAAGCCACAGTATTTATTTTTATTCCGATAGTTTCACACCAGACTCAACTGCCCCATGCATCCTACACGCGGTTATTTTCGAAACCATTTAAGTCTACTGAAAACCTATTATTTCTTTCAAATACATGGTTTTGTATACATGTATTGACATCATGTCGTTCTTAATTACTTTACTGGCTTAGTACAATAGCAACAATGTAGTTTTTATTTGCAAACTCCAAAAAAATATCGTAAAAACTGAAACAATCCGAATATTTATTTAACCCGCTTTTACAGTTTTGTGCTTTTCCTGAACAATTTCATATTTCGGATTTAAGAGGTTTCGAAAGAAAGCTGACGATATATACGAGTATGTAGAATTAAGGGTAGCTAGTTTTGCAAAGCAATTAAGATAATGTAGTCTGCTCATATAGCCTACACGAGATTTTACCTCGCACTTTTCTTGTCCGACAATTGGAACCACCAGTTTTTCTTGTTCTTTGGCCATATTTGACAATGATCTTGCTTTGGCATCTTCGTAGGGATCATATCCATGTCCACTTCCTACTTCGTACCCAGAATCATAAGGATCTGGTGCGTGAGGTGAAGGCGTTGGTGTTGAAGTAGGAACGTTTAGAATCAACTCGCCGACGTTGTTAATATCAAAATCGATGGGCAAGATAGATGGGTGTTTGTGAAGTTGTCTTTTCAATTCTTTTAAGGAATCTTGGATGGTCAAAATTCCTCTGAATACCGGGCTCTCCAGCACACTTATAAGTAGGTTGAGGTCATCACTGACACGGGTTCCTGGCCGCATTTCCTCAGCTTCGTGTAATTTTCTCTGAATACGTTCCAGGAGATGCAATGCTTGGCGGGTGTCTGAAGCCAAATAAAGCACAGTTAAACAGAATAACCTTCATTCTTATCATTACACCTGGAACTTATTAGGCAACGTACCAGCTGAAACAGGCATGACTGGATAATATTGTTTTTAAATTAGTCTTTCTCTTATATAATCAAGAGAGATTAAAAACTCGTGTGCCAACTTGGATTTCTCAATCAGATGTCTGCATATCATTACCGTCTCAATGGGTGCAGCCTATTCTGTACACCAGAATTCTATAAAAATTAGAACAATTTAAATTCATGTCAATAAAAGACTAATCCACACAATACAGTGTTTTTATACTTGATATTTCAATAAAACATAAATTGTGAAAATTAATCAGAATAGTTGCAAGACAAACTACAATGTAGATAAGGTTCGCATACGGCCCATCCCTGCATTAAATTAAGCTTGATGCGATCGACCTCTAATAATGAATCTATATACGACTGTACTGATTCGATTTTAGATATATACATATATATACATGTATAGCCTATAGATGAGAATCTATGGTCTAACGTGTACCATTGTTTCGTTAACAAACATCCATGACAATTAACCTCATTCAAATATTTGCTGCCGATTTTAGATTCAGTAGGTGTTGGCGCTAATAAAAGCTTTTAATTTATTTATGAATGATACTATTTAGAGCAGACCTACTTTTGAAAATTATACCAATTAAAAGCATGCGATGTGTCTGTGTTATGTCAATGTTGAACCCATTGTCAGCACTAGTTAAATTATCCAATTAAATAAATCGATAATACGCAATTAAAAAGCTCTATATGTAGACGGTCATGACGTCTATTGGAAACGAAAACAACTGCAAAGCCGTCGCAAGATAGAGATAAATCAGGCAACAGAATCACATTACAAAGTAAGTAAATCAAGAAATCCATAACAGAAGTACATAGGCTACTGTATGCATATGGAATTCTATTCTGGCAGCTTCAATGAACACCGCGTGCACTCAGTGATACAACTGAAATAATCTCACCTAGCTCTTTATTATTCATTATTATCTAGGTCTATAAAAAAATAAGTTCATCCACGCTTGAGGTCTATTCAATTGTCGCCACACCCTGCATTCATCATTTGAATGAAAAAATCTTCCTGCCGAAGTACTTGTACGAATGTGGGGCAAACAGCCCACTGTAGAATCCAGGTTTAACCAAATCTCAAACGGGTACAAACAAAACCCAACAAGGTGCCAGAAATCGATCTGAGTGTAGGTCCTCAAGGAAATGGGTATTCCTACTAAGATGAGTCTCTTATCATGTCATCAGGGAAACCTAATTGGTAGTCAAGGACAGCGACATTTGTGTCTAGGAATTTCCTCAGAATACATGGCATTAACGCAAACAACAGCTTCTGGGAATTTGATCACTTTCCTGGACATAAGGGTTGAGGGGAAATGCCTGCAATAAATGCTGATGGCCTCGATCTATGACAGGCAAAGAATAAGGCCGGTTTTAAACAAATTCCTAAATGCTTGTTTTGTAAAACACGGTAACAAAAAAATCGGCATATAATCCGCCCAGTTATCAGATTTTATCTGATTGATAAAAGACAATGCAAATCTACATTAAATCTGACTACAAAAAAGTACATGTAATTAAACAAGGTCCTCAGTCAACACCAAGTTGAAATTATTGCCATCAGTATCAAACTAAATCATGACTAATATCTGGATCGTTTTAGTTGTTTCGATGTAAATTAGTTACGAAAAAGCAACCGTTTGTCTTTTAATTTTTTTATATTTTGGCATTGGGACCTTTCTTATTTTCAATCCACTATCTTCAAAAAGTTGGAAAAACTCAACAATTATCACGTTTTTAAAAGTTGCATCATTTTCTTTTAAATAACAAGTTGTAAAAGATATATGCATCCATTTTTGTGAATCTTTTAAACATCAAATTTTGATTTCCAAATAAACATCAAATTTTCATTTCCAAATAAACATCGAAAACTGTTTTGTTACGAGTACATTTAGAAAAATATCGACGACCTATGCGCTTTGAGAACATTTTCATATTAAAATTGCTACTCCGGAGATTAGAACAAGGCCATGTGTCGAGCTCAGATAAATTGCCATTACAGTCAAATCACTATGTGTTAACATGTGGTTGTTTTTTAAATTAATTTAAATATGAGGTGGAACATGTTTGATAAATGTAACATATTATACATAACTTTAGCCAACTGTTATGGCTGTGCATAATTGGCTCCTTCATTGCTGTAAAAATCTAGACATCTGAAACGTTAGAGTATTGATCTAATTATTCTAATAGCCACTGATACAGTCATAGCATTATTGACATCAGATGACATGTTACGGAATCTGACCGTGGCATCAGCTGTAGGGTTTCCTTGCTGATTTGCCTTCATGCAGAATGTACTGTTCACTGTGTAGCAGACTCAGATGCAGAAAATGTCATGTTGATAACACGCATATTGATCTGGCAGCGGTGATTTATCGAAATATTAGCCCATGACATTCCAGCATGTTTATGTTTCTATCATGTCCTTCAAACACGTACATAGGAATGTGAATAAAAAATCTTCCGAACTGCGACCATCGTACGGCCCTCGTATTTGATATGCATGCGTGCAAAGCTACAGACAACTTATAACTTAATGTACTTCTATATAAATAATGTTAAAAGAACTGTCGATTCCTAGAATTTATGCGGTTTTAAGGTATGCGAACCGAAATGGGAATGGAATGACGATACAAAGACCTAGGCCTACGAGATGTGAGACGTTTGCACTTAGAAACATGATAGAGAAGATTTTCTTACCTCAGTGATGCGGCAGAATACATTCGAAATAATTAATTCCAATATAATGAATTTACTCCGGTCGAACAACTTAATATTTGCAAACAAATCAGACAAATATGCACTTCCCCCACTTATGAACCCCCATACGCGACAAACAAGCACTTCATTCTGCACTCGTGCGTAGCAATTTGAAAATTCAATTCCTACTTGAGTCTGACTAGCAGACGTTCTTTAACGTTTTCTAGCAGTCGCAGGTTGAAGTTGCTTAGACAAAATCTGATATGTTAGTAAATATTCATTGGAGATGCCATACTGTATCTGACTTATTAAACGCCAATGAAGACAACAATCTTAATTCTGATTTGTCAGATAATATACTCAGTGCCTACTGGCTTTCCTGTAGACTGCGACAACTTACTGATGGGGCAGTATCCTTTTTAATGAGAGCCTGAACTCCGACGTTCACTTTATTGTAGTTATAAAATGTCAATTTAAAATCGCCTTATCGAAATCCTTAATTCGTGAAGGTATTTTTGCCCAGAACCAAAAATAGTCAATGCCACTCAACAGCCAGTCGGTTGTAAGCACAATAACAAGGCAAAAGGTGAGCAGAAAGTGCGCTTGAAATATTCATTGAGCAAATAAAAAAATTCAGAATATTATGTGACCTAATCTAGAGTACTTGAGAAGAATTTAATATTTTTAAATGGGAAAATTCCTGAGCTGCTATTTATAAGATGTCAATTAAGATGGTATTATAAAAAGTAAGCATGGTGATCGATGTGAGCTGGGTTTGGGAGACGCGGGCTCGAGTTCAATTGTTACCTCAGCCTAGGCCCTACCTGTGTTGGTTGTCCTCAGTCCAGACTTGGTATTCCTCTAAAAACGAGCCGTTATTTGTAATATAGTTGAGCATACATGTCATTAAAGGAACTCAAAAAGATATTTTAAATCACTGAGTGACTTAATTAGTACAATTACACTCTTATGTTTTAGTTAATTGCTCTCTTGCTGAAGGATTAGTGTGCAGAAGTACCAACCTGACAACTTTTGAAGGAGACGTTGAATGCAAATATACGTAAGTCCTAAATGTATTTGCCCTAAATTCACAAGCAGCGTTAAGGACACTGTGCACATTTTTTTGGATTCCATATTTAAGCATTGACACAACGGTTGGAATTCCCTTTTAACTCAAGCTGATTTTAATAATTTTAAAGGAATGGAAAATCGTTTGAAACTGCACTTTTACTGTCAATATTTCTGGGGGCGTTTGGTGTTGATCGTTTTTATCTAGGATACCCTGCACTTGGTAAGTAAACTATGAAACACTGAATATTCAAAATAAATAACTGTGACCATTTGGCAGACTTCCACAGAGCTACCAGGTGATAGTTGATTCCTTTTTAATTTCTAGGTCTTTTGAAGCTCTGTACATTAGGTTTTATGTTTCTTGGTCAGTTGATAGACATCATACTCATTGCAACACAGGTAATTATATGGTATATGTTGTGATAACATAGTATGTACATAATTGATTATCGAAATTTGTTTGTAATACATTGTCCTAAAATGATGCAATATTCCATTCCAATCTAGACAATATTTACAATTAATTACCCTGTATTATAATCTATATGTTGCTTATTTTCTTTTCAATTTTAGGTTGTTGGCCCAGCAGATGGTTCACATTATATCATTAGTTACTATGGACCTGGTGTAACAATTTTAAAAATGAATAATGAGACTTATAAAGTACCACAAGATGATTGGTGATCTTGTCACCTATCACAATTAAACCTATTGTCTAAATATTGTACATACTTTCAAGATTATTTGAACACGAGTAGGCTCATTCCAACTGCAGTAAAATAACTACATAAAGGTAATCTCAGATTGGTCTTCTATTTCACTAGAGCCACTTAATGCATTTCAGAGTTCATTCTGAGCATTGAGCTTTAAAGAGAATATCGGCATGAGCTAGATGAGCATGAGCTACTGGAATCACTATTCTGTCATTCTGAATTTTGTATTCACAAAATGTAAATAAATCAGTTTAATAAAAATTTGCTGTGATCTTTCAGAAATAAGATTCATTATAAAATTCTTCCTACAGATTCATTGAATTTCAGTATAAAAGGAGAATTTAGCAATTTATGATTTGGATGTTTGAAAATGAATAGCAAAAGACCAAATACAAATTTGAACTAGCCTTCGTTTGGTCGAGTCAGTCTGGATCGTTACACTTCTACTTAGAAAACGGCACCAATCCAAACAGAAAGTAGGAAAGCCTCTTGCAAAGACACCAGGATCGACAAGAATAAGTAAGTGCCATTTTTGGAAGAAAAGCAAGCATTTGTTGTTCGTCTATACTACCTGCAGTTTAGAGGATGACTTTATTCGAGAGCTTCCTGCCATTTTGGCTGTTAGCAATGGAAACGTTTTGGTACCATGGACCACCTGTAATGGTATCAAAATATCAATTGGTAGGTCACTTCAGGAACCTACATGTAAAGTTTAATCAATGGAAATTTCACAAAAGGTTCCTGAATTAGTCGATTGTCAATATCAGTTTTGATATTGTTCATGTAGTTTTCCTAAGAGGTTTCATTTATATCCCTTACTTATTACCACAGGTTCTCCATGAATATAGAAATATATCATTGATTGCAGAAAACCCCGATAAATTGCCTGTGGAAGCTCAATCATCATCAGCAAGTTGAATGACAAAACCAAATGATGCTCTAAACACCTTTCCCAATCAAACAATGGATGGAGGTGTTGGGCAAAACAACTCTAAATTTAAAGTTAAAATTACAGGTCGAATTTTTGAAATTGACAGGCAAGTTGTGTTCAATTGGCGATCTCAAACCAAAATATCATTATGGAAATAGGCCTATAGCAATGCGTGTTATATATTTTCAAATATAGAGAGACTCTTTACAATAAGTCTACATTTTTTCGGAATATTCTGCTAAAAAGGGAATTTCCAGATGACACCCCATTTATTTTGGAGAGCGTACCAGCTACAGCGTTCGAACTGATATGTAAATGGATGTATTCAGGAGAAATAATAATTGGACCAGAGAATATTGGAAACATATTAGAAGTCGCCATTAAACTAGAGATTGATGGTATGGTATGTTTGGTTAAAATTATCAAGCCAGGTTATTAACGTTCTATTAAAACGGATGTCAATATATGAAGACCTAGTAAGGACATGCTTACAATTCCGTGACTTAATGTTGGAATCTTCCGGTTTGATGCGATCATATGAACTGGCTAAGAAATATGGTATGAAGGACTTGGAACACGATGCCCTGAGCAGAATGAGAGTGGATTTTAGGAAATTAGCCAAATCGTCAGAGTTCTTCGATTTTGATACCAACCAATTATGCTGGATTTTGGATGACTGTTATTTGCAACTAGACAGGTGAATCCTTATCTTACAGTAGCTATTTTAAATCTAAGAATGACTATGGAGAGAAAAAACCTGTATAAAATGCCAAAACCTCATGCATAAATTATCAAAATATTTTTGGAACAACCATCTCTATCATTAGAGATATAGTAAAACAAAGGTATTCAGGTATACCACGACATAGGCTACAGGTACACAGACATACACTTTCAACAGTCACTAGTATAAAGGTTGTATAGAGATCAAAATGAGCACAACAAGTTTCCAGAGAATACAGCAGACAACGAGAAATTAATTTTAATTACACCTATAGTGAAAAAGATGTCTTGGATGCTTGTGTTAGCTGGCTTACCTCCAAATGGGACATGCAAGATATAGATATCAATAGAGTCCTCAACTGTGTTCGATTTCCTCTGCTAAGCACAGCAACCTTGGTGATTCTGGCAACAGGAGGAGACGAGAATGAAAGTCAAATTCACAAGGAAATATGGAAACGCACTGAAACTCAAAAGAAAGTGTTTGATGCCCTTGTGTAAGTACAGGTGTGCTGAAAAGGCTACCACTATACGAAATTAAAAATATCAATGATAAACAATTAACACGTATTCAAATTCCTATCATCTCTTTATACTGCTCACATTACATGTATAGGCCTACTGTATGCATAACCTCAAGGATCAGATTTGGCCTTAGGCAAAAGTAAAGTTTAACCTGCGAGAAGCTGAACCTTAATTTCAGAATTTGATTAAAACAGATTTAAAGCAGGCTTAAAATGTGATATGTCACATAAAGTGGTACACCTAAAACCAAAATTACGGAGGAATATGACAAGAAAGTGCTCGTTTGGAA
Organism: Rossiulus vilnensis; assembly: GCA_034700785.1. Taxonomy (NCBI): domain Eukaryota; kingdom Metazoa; phylum Arthropoda; class Diplopoda; order Julida; family Julidae; genus Rossiulus; species Rossiulus vilnensis. The sequence goes on along the minus strand of JAQIXS010001033.1, from coordinate 9,366 downwards.
ACCTTAAGATTGAAATTTTGGAAAAAGAGGTAAGAATAACAATGGTATGGTCACTAGCTCAACAGAAATTTTGAATACGGCAGTAGTCTATACTAGCCTGAAAAGCATTAATTTCTGTTGTATTATAACTGATTCCATTACTTTTATTTCGGAAACTAAACTCAGAATCAAGCAGCTACAAAGATTCAAGCTGGTCTGAGAGGATATAATTCCAGAAAATTACTATCGGTAGGTGATCAACATAAATAATTTCTCAATAATTTCCAGTGACCCGATGTTATGTGAGCAGTTTATGCATTTATATTTCATTTCTGTCGTTCAGCAAAGAAAAGGAGCTGCAGAGAAAATTCAAGCTTGGTACAGACAAAAACATGTAAACAAAATATATGGATAACAATAACTCATACTAGCTCATTATTGGATAATGAATGACATGACAAAAAATTTGGCTTGTAAACTGTTATTAATGTAAAATGCATAATTGGTATTCAAAATGAAGATAAGTTATAACTAGCTTAATAATGCAATTTAAAATTTTTCGTTTTGAGATCAGGATGGACAATAAAATTTGAAGCGCACTGCTACGAGATATACCATCATGACGTCTATGCCGTGACTAATAATATTCCCGAATACATTCTTGTCATGGACAAACATGAAAATCATTTAAATAATTAAATGGACAAATATGTATTTGAAATACATGTAACATTACCTGACTTCCAATTGAAAGAAAAGATATTTATATTATTGCATATTTATAGAGCTGCTACCTACAAAATTGCGACCTAGAAACCTACATTTGACTGAAAGAATTCAATGTCGATAAACTTACAGTGTATCTAAAAATAGAAAATTAAATATTAAACACATAAGCATTGGTATATTCATTATTAACAATTTAAAATTTTATGACTGTACAAATACAACAACAATATATTACAATCATTTGTACTCAAATACGTAATAATTTCATTTAATGAGATCCTCGCAAATTAAGCTCGTGATCAGCAAGACAATTTCCAGTTATTAAAAAACTAACATTCTTCACTATTTTGAGATAAAATGTTTGCGTAATTTGGCGTGCACAATGTCTGGTACATCAAAATAATCTAATTTCCACAACCTTGTAAAGCCTTGCCGAAATTGTTCAATAGTTTTGTATAAAGTCAATACATACAAAATAACTGAATCCATGCAGAGAATATCTGAATTAATCTACACATGTTACTTGAAGCACCAGTATATGGCCATGCAGCCAAATGCTCACAGGTAGCAAACGAACCAGAAAAGGCTGCTGAAATATGAATTTACTAAGTACATAAATCCCTACATCCATTGTTTATATGAAAGATTATCCTTAAAAAAACCTAATACCTGCAACATTATATAGAAAACAACTCCTGATACAATCCCTCTGTTTATCTTAAGCTTTAAATAAATCATTTCCAAGTTACTGATTTCGTTTTTCAAAAATAATATTAATAAATAGATTTATGAGAAAATATGAAAGGCATGTGATCCTTCATTATATTATGAGTTGTTTTTATCTTGCAGATGAAAGGTTTAGGAATCTTTTAATGGAAGCAGCTCATATTCTAGTCCTTGCAAGCACAATAGGCTATCATCGAGATTGTGCTTGGGTCAACAGGTTTTAAAGATTCAAAGCCAAACAGTATAAGTATGCAATTCGCCAAACAATTTATAAATAATAAATACATCACAGATTCAAAAACGGACCAAATCAAATGAACACTCAAAAAATTTGTTTGAGCAATTCATGTTTTGACACAAACATTGTGTACATAAATATTCATTTATAAACCTGGGAGTTAAACACGTTCATAATTTAAGATTAATAATGGTAGTTGTATGTTAAAAACTATTAGTAGAAAAATCTTGTTTAGTACTGTATAGCTAAAGAGATTCACACGTACTGGAAGTCTAAGATTCACTTTCAAACTGGACCAAAAATGTTACGAGAGCAATAGAGGCAAAGCCAAAAAATAGCAGAAACACTTTCAACATTTGGCATTTTTGTTGTTGCTCCCCCAATCCTTCAGGGATGATTTCGAAAAAGGTAACTTGAATAAATGTTCCTGCAGCTATGGCCTGTAATACTGTACTCCAGATGTGACTGGTCCAAGATTCACTGCTACCCAGCAGGATTCCGAGTAACTGGCCACAAGGAATCATGCTTGAAAACAAAATGGAGATTTGCCACAGGCGGCAGTTGGAAACTTGCAGCTTGACCATGCTAAATCCAAGGGCAAAGGCTATCAGGCACTCGTGGATCCAAACTCCAATAAACAAGTTTAACAACGTATGCACTTCGTTTTGCAAGCCCAAAGCCATTCCTTCGAAAAGCGAATGCACTCCTAGAGACATCAGCAAAATGCCAAAACGAAGGCCTGAAGTGGGCTGCAACAGGGCTTCCACGTCATGACTGTGGCCGTGGCCATGATTATGACTGTGCCCATCTTGAAATTTCACCGTAGCATCACCACATCTGGAAGTCGGGCTAGGGAGTGCAGGAAATCCAGCAACAACATCATCCAAATCACTAATCTGCAAAAGTGGCGTGGTGGAAGTAGTAGGCTGGCTAAAACCGTCAGCCGGAATTGATGTAGCGAGCATCTCGTCGTCCAGAGGAAACTGATCACAATTAATTGTCCGCAAATTTACCGAATTATCTGGTATGACCGCACCATTATAACGGACATGCTCCTCACTTGAATGCAGGTGGCTGTGGCTTTTAGCTTCTTTGATTGTTAATGCAAATTGTTCAACAAACACGGCTAAGAAGAAGCCAAGTACAACCACAACTTCGGTGAGAGGCAGTGAAGTTGAAAGATGGGAGTCCCGCAATATTGCCTGCATTTCAAGTCTTACTTCTGGTAGAAGCCCAATGAAAAAGGTGGCCAGAAAAACGCCTCCTGACAGGCAATTTGCTAGGCTAATCACGTTTTCATACCTCATGGGTAGAGCCTCCGGAGACAATTGTCTTCTTTTCATGAACTTGAGGGGTAGCCAAGTGAATAGCACCATGCTAAAAAATAACCCGATCAGGCTGGAAAATTGGGCCAGCAGTAAATTAACAGTCATGGTATCTGTGGCGAAGTTATCAGGAAGCAGAACTACCGGTACAACAGCCAATCCCACACAGCTGTCTTCGCTTCAAACACTTAATTGATCCGTTGTGGTTATCAGGAGTCTTGACTTACCAGTTAAATGTTTATTGTTGTGGTCTTTCATCGTGAAAAGGAATAGGTTTGATATTTTGAAACACGGATGTCGAAGCAGATACGCGAAATTCCAGCCTGTTTTTGCCTTCGGAAGCTCTCCCGATTTGTGAATTAGGTGATAATGCGCGGTACTTTCTGATGATGCTTCACCGTTTCTATCGCATCAACTCATAAAGCTAAATAGAGATCTGCGATGAAATAAGCTAAATAGTCCATAAACGAATCCTTTTCTTGCAGCTCTCTGAATCATCCCGAATTGATATGTTCAGGTAAATATAGTAGGTTGTGTTATTATACAATGCGGCTCACTACGAAATCGGATTAAATCCCTATAAAAGCTGCAAATATCCCTAGCGTGAAGTTACAGGGTGTGCAAGTAGATTCCTTTTGAATAATGCTTATTCGATGGCCATGGGTGAGTCCTAGAAGTTACTTTCTCTCCATATATCATATTATAGGATTTTTTACGTGTATGTCACAGCTGTTCTAATTTATAATCCAGTTTTGTGAATTGCTTTTCCAAAACTTATTACTTCATGCGAAGATGGTCATAAGCATTTAATAAATCGTGCACATGGAGGTATTGTGCATGCAGACAAACAGTTGCCGAAATACCTGATTGACCCAGATACATTAATTAGATGATCAGCTAATACACTGCTGTTCATGCAACAATAGTGAATCAACTCACACGTATGTTTATAATTTCCATTTCGACTATGTAATATGATATAATAACACGCAACCTATGATGTAGGCCTAGACATTTAGTCTATTGGTGCTTTGAAATTTTGAACTGCCGAGTTTGAGTATTTGAGGTTTTATTTTTCGTTATACCGTTATATGCACGTAGAACGTTTTCTTCTGAATAACAAAATATTCGAACTAGAAAATTCCAGACTATGTATTTATAAATCTCATCAAATGACACATGCCAGTCTAATTCTGAGAAACACAATCTAGCCTTATTGCTTCAACGATGATCCTCCACATTTGCATTTACCTGGAATATTAAGAGAAAATTTACTGAAAACAGTAAAGACATTGGGTATACGCACGAAAATGTCAAAATACTTACATGCACCTGTTGAAGTGTGGGTAAATTGCATGGTTTGCAACTTGCTTGACCAAAACCATCAGCGTCGGGCTCACAAGTGCATGTTTGACAACTTGGAGGTTTTGAAGTTTCCAAAAGGCGTCGTACAAAAATGCTTTTGACATGTTTTCCTAAATTGGATTTTCTCACGGCGATCAGGTCTGATCGGAAAATAGAACCATTCAGTTCCTGAGCTAAAGTGAAGCAGTTGTCGTCAATTCCAACCACATGGGAACGAAGATCAGTATCACCCAATAGTTTGCCTAATTGGTTGACATCCCTTGCAGAGTAGGCAGTGTATGCGTCGATGCCTAAAAGGAATAAATGAGAATGATTGTTATGCCAGGTTTTTGTGCAATTTGTTAAGATTGTAGATAGAGAAAAATTGCTAGGTTAATTTAGAATATTACCACATACCAATTATTGGGTCGGCCAATTGCGACTTCTTTGTCATGGGAATGTCACTGGTAGTGAGGATATGTAGCGAAACACCTTGTTGCAGGAGATGATTTCGCAGAGAATGATAATCCACCTTTAGAGAAACTTTGATAAGCAATCAGAGAAATTTTGATAAGCAATCAAAGTATTCTACTATGAGCAACTCAATCAGAGAAATACAAAGCTACAAACTGTCATTCCAAATTCAGAGCAACGTTTGCAAAGATATAGTATGCCGATCTTGGCCACTGCTGTTCGGAAAGGATAATTAGCAGCCAACTGGATGGCTCCCAGACTATCACTTGTTACTGTCGACGATGAAAATGCCATGTTCTTCAAAGAAAGAATGACTGAGGCTGCATCGGTGAAAATCTGTCCACGGGCTGTGTGAGAATGAGGTATACGCTGAGATCCATCTCCGCCGAATCCAATGATGCCGTAACGGTTATCGTGAAAGCCGTTAGCCAGTAACCCCTTATTCAATTCCTCAGCAACTGCGTCGAGGGATTCCAGCAAGACTCTTCGATTGCATTCCTTCTGTTCCATTATGAACACCACATCCGCTGATCTTGGGATTTCACTATCTTTCAAAACTTTAATTTCTCCTTCCGTAAAAACCGAGTTTTGCGGAGTTTTGCATCGAACTGCGGCATAATGTGTTTTCGAAACATAAATAGTCATGTTGAGTTGTGTGAAACTCATGAAAAATAAACGGAACTGTTGTAACAAAGAAAAATGCAAATAAACATACCACATTGGGGTGGCATCTGAAGATGAACACTATAATGAGCACAAGCATGTTTGTAGCCAGCCACAACTTGACAAATGCCACTTATGGGTTCATATTTGTGAATGGAACCTTCTTGCAAACATAGTTTATAGAAATCGTCAGGATTCACCTAAAGAGCAGTTTACATGTTATAAGATCTATAGATGTCATTTCAATCGTAATAAATGGACAATGATTACATATTGTGAGCAATGACCAAAAGTCGACCTATGCGAATGGAAAAGCTGATTGCAGATGTCGTAAACATTGGTGGCGTCGCTCAGTTGCTCTTGCAAAGCACGGTTCTCAGCGGATAAACATTGATGAGAAACTTCCCAGCTGTTGGCAAACTGAGCAATGCTGCACAGAAAATACCAAGAATCATTGAAACGATCTAAAATTAAGGCACGGAAATCCGAGACTGGTAATCATGACGTTTACCTAGACAAATTAGTCTCTCGGGTGCTTTCGAAGTCGTTATCGGGTTCATTGTCATTGTTACCGAAAAGCCCAGCAACTCTTCTGAAATACCATCCACTGATATTCACTGTGGCGACATCATAAGCAACGTCATAAGTGAAAGAGAATCCCTGGCTATTTTCGACTTTAATAATATTCCAGTGCCGCTGAATTACCGTGGTTTCGATCTGAATTGGTAATTCGACTTCTTGTTCGTCCAAGATTATCTAAATATTTTTTTAAAAGAGATGATAGAAAAATTAAAGGTGGGATTCAGAAATAAGCCCTGGCATGCAAATGTCGAACGTATATGGGAATTCCGATTTATTGGTTGTTCCCATACAATACGACGCAATTAAATCACCCAGAATATACTATTCGTTTTCGGCAATTGCCTCATGTTACATAAGTCACGATATCAGGACGAAATCCATATCCAAACTTCCTTTCCGAAGTAATCTTGAGCCTAAAACGACTAAAAATGGAGTCATTTCAATATCTGAAAGTGAGGGCGAAGGATTTCTCTGCAAACATTTCTGTTAAAAAAGTGTAAATTTCCAACGAACAACAAACATTTCAGATTTTTTCCAGCACCAGCCACTCATATCTGGGAATAGGCTGCTGTTAATTGCGTTTTATCTAAACCGGGACCCTCATATACGTCTACGATTGAAATATCCAAAATGTTTACCGTAGAATCAGGCTTGATTTCTACGTGATGAGAATCGGAAATAATTATGAACGAAATTTTCGCGGGGGCTTCCTTATTCGCATCGGAATTTAAGATGACGGTGAAATTATCATCATAGAAATCACGCGTGAGAACATACTGACATTTTCCAGCAAAATCATAGAAACGTTTATCGAATGTCATAAAATGTTGATTGCCAATCAGCATGGCTTGAGCTGGAAATGCAAGAAGAATAAACACGAGTCAATAGAGTAGAATAGAATAATCTTTATTTACCAATCGAACTATAATAAAAACAGCGTATACAATCATAATGGATATTATAACAACGTAAGTGTTACTACAGTTGATGATGGGGGGATTGCTCTGGAAATTGAACATTATTTGGGAAGACATAAGAGGGAGAGAGCAGGTGATGAGATTTACTTACCATTATAAGGTGATAATAAATCTCTTCGCCCTCGGGTAAAATAAGGCTTCGCACGTTGATAAGCATCGAGCAAAGAGAAAGTAGGGCTACGGTTGCTCAGTTCAAACCACAACTGTCTGAGATTAAAACTTTCGCGGACTGTGCGAAGGGAGTCGATGGGCACCACCAGAGGAACGTAAAATTGAACATGCCCGTTCTTCAGATCAAACACGGCATCACCGGTTAATTTCTTGATGCGCTCGCGTGCATCGGTCAACACTTTGTCCACTGCCTTGTTAATTCCTTCTTTTGTACTCAAGTCACCGTCCAAGTATTTTTCTTTCAACTGAAAAAGACGATTGGAAGCAGCAGATTTAATCAACGTTTTCTTGGGTATCAAGTGTGACCATTCAGTCAATATAAGAAACAGTAGGGCCTATTCCAATTCAGGATATCATGGCATTAAGACATTACGGTGGAAGCTCGATTATTCAAGAACCGATGTACCGATCAGATAAACCCTTACAAATAATATTACAAGAAGGGAAGAGCATGAAAGTGTATTGGACTGGTTGATTGCTAACTTTTTGAGCATTCTACTTTCCTCTTTCCGTGTTCGCTGGTTCATAGTTATTGTATCTACATTTATAACTATGCTTTTGAGTATCCGAGATAGTCGTGGTCCCCTACTATCTCGGATAATCGAGCTCCCGCAGTATTAAAATTAAGGCTTGAAAGTGAGACCATTTTTCAACGGTTAGAATTATTTTATTATCTTGTGTGTGTGTGTGGAAAGTGTGCAGTTCTCTATGGAAAAAAACCCTTTACTTTTACCATAAAAGAAATATGAAATTGTGTTACCTGCTTCCTATATTCTTCAGCTTCTTTCACTAACTCTTTAAATTCAGGATTTGCTTCTAATTTCTTGTAAACGGTGCTCACTCTTTCCAAAATCGCCTGCCTCAAATCTTGCAGGAATTCCTTAACATTCTCGAGAAACTTTCGTGATAAAAGACGATGACAATTATTCAGCTGCTATTGCAATAGCAATAATGCCCAAAATCCAAAAAACATGCTTCAACTAGACTAACCTCAGAGGCCTTTTCTCTTAGCGATTTTATGGCGGTTAAAACACCTTTAAGAAGCTTAGCTAGTTGTCCATCTCCTTCGGCATACTCCCACAACTTGGTTCTTATCCTTTCAATTATAGATCCCTTTCCAGATCCTAACACAGAGTCTGTGATTTTATTCAAAGATTCTGTTAAATTTAAGAAGGAGAAAAAAAAATCAGTCATTTTAATCTTACAGATACGAATTACTTATTCTATCATTGCAAAACGCAACTTGCCTTTAACTCTGCCGACAACACCATCGTAAACGTCCCGTAAGGTCTGCAACCCTTTGCTGAGTTGTTGATTCTCAATGATGTCCGTAATAGCTTCGCGGATCTTGATTAAAGTGGCACGGATCTTCTCCCCGATTTCTGGAATCTTGGCCCTCAAGTTAACCCTAAGCTGTTGGATCTTGCTCGGCAAATCAGCAAGAGCAGCAGCAAGGTCTTCGTCGAACGTGCTCAGTTTCGTGACCCAACGCTCCACTAGTTCAGAAATTCTGGCTCTCAGCCCTGTTATGGCATCAACCAAACCATTATGGAAATGATCGATTCTGGCGTAAAGGTCCGTGAGTTCGAAAAATTGGCTGTAAAAAGAATTGCCGGTTTAGAACATGGGTTAGCAAACCGCATTACGGGCAAACCTTAGCTTTCAAGCATCTCACCCAAATATTTCGCCGAGGACATCCTTCAACTTGTTAAAGTTAGTTGCCTTCACTTCATTTTCGACTTCTGTGAGGGCGACTTGGAGCTTGCTTCTGGCAAGCTTGCCCAGTGGCACAAGATCGGTTTTCAAAGTTTCTTGGATCAGCTGTACTTTGTTGACGAGCTCATCTTTAAAGTTACCGGCAAAGTTTTGCAAAGCCTGTTGTACGTCATCTCCAACTTTGTCGAATCGCGCTTCCAGCCCTTCCTGCGAGATAAGTTTACATCATTACTTCCAGAAATGGGTAATTCAGCAAAAAAACCCAACAATATGTGCTTTTAAAAATATATTGCGTATTACATTTTTTTAAATGTTGTTTCGAAAATATAGCATTCTACTGTCCCCTATAGAAAATACATGGCATGCATACCCGAACATCCCGCAAAAATCCCACTCTCCAGTCGTAGCGGTTGAACAGGAGGTTGGTGTTGTTTAAGTGGTG
>JAQIXS010001032.1:0-34783 GCA_034700785.1 Rossiulus vilnensis | reverse complement strand
TTTTTTCACGCTCTTGGCAGGGGCCCCCGCAAGAAGTATATCCCCGGGGCCCCAGAAGTCCTCTCGGCGGCCCTGGAACGGACCATTGCTATTTGAACAACAGCCAAGGGCAATCATATGCCCTTATCGTGTCTCTCATGTCTGAAAAGTTTAAAATATTTGGACGCTATTTTGAGGTGGAGAAATAATTCAGCAAAGATGTTTCTGCTCATCGATGATTGACCTACGTTTTGAAAAGAAACTTTTGATGGATATAAATTAAATGATAGTGAACGGTTTATTAACACCTCAGGTCAAAGGTTGGCAAACAATTTACGAGATTTTAAATTTAGGACATTTTTAGATTAAATTTTAGGATGCGTCGTTTTTTTTCCTCGTTTTTAAATCGTTTGTTTTGAATTACAAGAATAATAACTTTAGTTTTGATTACTCTTTTTAACTTGTACATTCAACTTCTACATTTAATCAATTCGATTAAGGCAAGTGTTGTATTGTGGTTGGGAAAACGATATACGAGATTTTCTTATAATTTGAAACATTCATAATTGCTGAGCAGTTTTAGGACTCGTTCGCCACCATATGAGACGTCTAGCCAGAGAAGAGGAAATCGAATAACCTCAACTGGTCCATCGTTTCGGACACCCTGTAAAAATGACTAATGTCCAACAATGTCCAACAAAACAAATGTTAGAAGGGGAGGGGTGCGTCCCGTTCACGCATGTGGCTACTTTCGTACAAGCAGTTGTTTTAATCCAGTCCAAAGGTGGACCTCGACCCGAAATCTTATCTGGAGTAATAATATTCAAGGCGGCTGAATTTTTTTTTTTTTTTGAGTGTGTGTGGTTTTGTTATAACCTCTAAAAAAGGCGCTCGAGTGTGTGTGTGTGTGTGTCGTGAAATATAGCAACCTGAACCTAAAAATTTAGTCACCCCCCCTCCCAAATGCGAGGCTCCTCCGTGTCCTCGCCGAAATCTGAACCGTTTTGTGGCGACCAGAGAGCAGAGAGAGACAAGCGCCGCTGGAGCAGCCTGCAAGAGGGATGGGGGGGGAGGGAGGGAGGGTTGGGGGTTTGAGGACGACCCCCTCGGACCAACGTCCACCATTTGGTCCGTTTCGCACAGTACAGTCCCCTCAATCCCACTCGGAGTTGGAGCCCCCCCCCCCCTCGCCTTTTACTGAATATTCGGCATAAAAACAACACCAACTGGCAGAGTCTTAGAGGCCATTGCCTTATCCTCCTCCTCAAACACATTGCACATATCATCGTATTATATACATGTATATGCATGTATGTATATATATATACATATATATTGCATGTGCTGCCATATTATTAGCATTTTATGCTAATTCAAACGTCGCTCTACACGCCTGCTATCATAACAATGCAATGGCTTTGTCACAATCTGCTGTGGCGCATCCGTGGAGGGAGGCTTAAGGGGCACTGATGGCCCCCTTCCTCCCCCCGTGACCCACCAGGTGGCGCCATTGTCATTGCGAACGCCTTTTTTTTTATATATATATATATAAAATATCATCGTCGTAAGGTAAACATACGAGAAATAGCATCTCGCCTGGTCAATTTTTGAATGAACATCATTTGGTGTTTAATGTGTTTAATCATTTGTGTTTAATAGAGGGCCCTCCATAAAGGTAGGTCGCCATGTACACAAGATGGCCGCCGCCGTAAGCGTTCGATCGATTCTCTCTGTTATTTAATTTACAACGATTTCACGTCATACACTTCAACACGAACAAACGTCACACTAAACTATAAACACATTTTCTTTTTATGGCAAGAAAAGCGTATTTAGCATACATAATACAAAAAAAAACCGGAAATGATGCACTCTTTGATTACCCTCTTTAATGAGTGTCTATACCATGTGCTCGTAAAAGTACATCGTCATATTCCTTATTGTAATACAATTTTATTATTATTACTATTATTATTATTAGTTACGTGTAGGTTCCTCTATTTTTCTACAGTTGCATGTAGGACGACGTTTACGTGTAGATATATATATATATAGGGTGTCTACTAGTTTTGGTATTACTACAGTTAAAGAGACCCTTTATCGAGAGCATCATCAAGATGATCGACTAATCTAGAAGATAATCACTCCTCTCGAGATGGAACCTAGTGGTGGTTCTAGTTTTCACGCATTAACATTAATTAATTAGTTAATTAACGAAGGTATAGAATAGAGAAAACAAAAAAAAGAACCAGACTCCCGTTGACCTTTCTTTTTGTTTGTATTTTTTTTTATTAAACTCAGATGCGATGCCATTTCCAGATGACCACCACTCATAGACTGGTCAATGGATGTCCATGGGACCGCGACGACGAACACTCTAAATTAACGCCTCGATGATAAAAACATTTTTAATTGTACTTTGAAACTGTGTGGTTCAATTGGAAAAAGGAGGAAGGAGGTCATCGTCGTCGCTCGATGACCTACTTCGTGCGAATGGCGGCCGTCGTTATCATAAATAATAACGTAATTCATCCCCTTAATTCCCCACCCCCCTTTCCCCTTTCCCCCTCCAGGTCCGTCCAATTGTCTCTTTAATCTGAATGGTAATAATCCGCAAGGTCAGTCTTTTTTTTTGGTCATTAAAACGAAAACCCGAATCGATAAACCAGGAAAATGAAAAACCAAAGGGGGTGAAAAAGCGCTCGTTTTTCATTAATGACGACCAGAGGGAAAGTCCAACAAACAAAATGGAGGCAAAAAAAAAAATAAGAAGAAGAGTGGACACTGGTGGTGGTCGTCTGGCAATTACACTAGGACATTAATTTCGATGTCATTTTCATTCTCTTTTTTTTTCTGGATGTTTTTGGTTTTTTTCAGCGTTTTGGCGTTTATCGATTTTCGCCATTTTGAGGAGGCAGGCGTTTTATATTTCGCGAATCAGATTCACTTCCGACAGGTCATCATGTCCTTATCGAATTGTCACCACCATCCATCTATTGGATTCTTTCATCAGTTGGTACGAATTCATTCGGATCCAATGGATTCAATGGCGTGCACACGTAGCTCTTTTTAATTAAAGTTACGAAAAATTCAATTTCATTTGGCAAATCAACGATGTTGGTTGGTGATCTCATCCACACACAATTGTACGATATGGTAATCACCTGATAATAACTGGATTTCACATGGATTTCACGTGGCGTTTATCGAGTTGAATTGAATGATGAAATAAATCACGAGTCTATATATATATATATATATATATATTCACATACACTCGTATATTCCGAATAATTTTTTTAAACGAACAAATATAGGAAATGTAGGATTTTTTGAATGTTTTTTTTCAACAATTATAGGAATTCATTTTAAATTTCATTCACTGTTGAGGTGATTTTTTTAACATTTTCAAACTAATTTAGTCTAAATTCAACATTCCTAATTATTTTTCAGAGAAAAAAAAATGTCGAAAATTCATCGCAAATCGTGCATTTTTGGCACGCATTTTTCTAAGAAAAATGGCTGAGGAATGTCGAGTAACGGAACGCCTATAGGCACAAACAAAATGTTTCGCAATAAAATTCTATAGAAATTTGGACATCATTGACTTGAGGAACGCAGTAGGTTAACAATTTCCAAAAATCAAATTATAAATTATGTATTTCGCAGTATGATTCGCTAAAGAAAAGTACAGAGGAAAAATATACGGATTATTTTAAAACCATGATTATCAAAACCCAATATTTTGGGTCAAATTGCTGTGAAAAAAATTTGCTTAATAAATATATCTTACGAATTAAAAGGAACCGAGAAATAATACCCGCGTGTACAATTCGTCAAAATCGTAATAAAACGTAAATAATGACTTCATAGAATGATTAACATATAGGAAATAACGGATATTTTGCTAAAATATAGGATAATTAAGCCACATATAGGATGTCTGGGAGGATCGTTGAATTGATTAATATCGCTGATACACACTAAGGCCTTCCAGCTTCTTTTAGCATTACAAGGACTCTCTTCCGATATTATTATTAATAATAATTATATTGTCAGCCGTCGAGGGTTAATTTACATCAGAGGGGAAGGCAGGGGGGGGGAGGAGGAGGAGGAGGAGGAGATGGACGATTCTTCTTCCAAAAAAAGAAACTTTAGCGGGTGGTCATCCAGATTCATTTTTCAATCTAATGTGGTCGAGTCATTCACTCGGAGTCTAGTAAGTGGGCCACAAACAGGCCCAGAGGTCAGCCGGTTCATGGTCATCCTGGGTGGACATCGATGACAAAGCGTAACACCCTATGACCCTTACACCCCCCTCTCTCAGACGTCACTGGACTCGCGATGACAAAGAGCCAGCTGTTTGTAACCCTGAAGTGGCCTAACAACAACAACCGGTTGATTAAACATTTAAAAATTAAAACAGAGTGAGAACCTTTCTTTAGCCAAGAATTTTCTGGTACCGATATAGGCCTACCACCGAAATACAATTGTACACACCCCCTGCCCTCCTCAATTAGACGTAGGCGTACTCAGTAGCATCAAGACGGAATTGCACCGACACCCTCTGGTCATCAACGGAGATCTAGGCCTTTAGTCCGTTCAAAACTAGAATATACTGGGATTTCAAACGGACAATTATCACCTGTCCCATGAATCATTTTATGCCGGAAAGCATAATGTATAACTCGAATATCTCTCGTTGGTTTTGGATCCGTTTATTCTAGTTTTGAATAGACTATGGGTGCAATATTTTGCGGTGTGTCTTGCGGCTGGTAATGGATGATCAACACTCTAGAATCCAGATAATGCTACAGTCTATTCAACGACGAGGGAATAAGACTGGGAATTCAAATGAACCGATAGAATGCAAGAGCCTTTCCGTTATTAATCGTTCGTGTCCCGTGACTTTATATTCCATCCGTTGGGCATCGGTGTGACTTTCTCTATTCCGGAAAGCATAATCTATAAACTGAACATCTCTGATTGGTTATGCCTCAATCCGTTATTGTTTGGTAAACTATAGATAAACGCTACATGCACCAGGAACCACCGGTGAGGGTTGCGGGGTCCTGACTCCTGGTCCGAAGGGGGGCGAAGCGGGTGCAACACCGGACATGGGGCCAGAACACATTCGAACGCACCTAACGTAATAATGAGTGCACGTAAAGTACACTGTAAGTACTAACCTCGTACTGCCTCGTATCCACCACCGGTTCTCGTCGATTTAACACGAGGCGAACGACGACATTATCGATCTCCGAACCATTCCTGAAGACGAAGAAGAAGAAGATGATGATGATGATGATGGACCATTTGGTGTTGACCATCGCCACGCACCCGTGTGTCCATCTCATTCGATCACCGAAACGTCAATGGACACACTCTCGGTTCCATGGTAGATGAATACAGTAACACGCGCAACTGCGAGTGATATTCATGAAGTAGTAGTAGCTTTTCAGCTGCCTTTATATTTTTGCCTTTTCCTCTTTTCCTCCTTCTTCCTCCTTCTCCTCTTCAGTCGCTACCATAAATTGGGTTGGAGGGGAACAGAGTTGCTTGCTGCTAACTGCCATTGGATGATTGGAGGCATTGAAGGGACTGACTGACTCTTACAACCGACTCCACTCGACTGAACTGAACTGAACTGACTCACTTCGGGAGAAAAGGGGAGGGGAGAGGAAATGGAAACGACGACGACGACGACGACGTTTTGGTCGCTTGGGTACTTGAGTTGAATTGAATTGAACTTCCAAAATACTTCCAAAATGCTTCCAAATGTGAAAATTTTTGGTGGTAGCACCAAGTGGTATAGATGGCCTTATTTTATTTCATCGAACAAAATTAAGGTATAGGCTACTGTCCTATTTCCACACCAAGGGCCCGTTGCACCATTGTAGGTTGTAGGACTTTATTTTAAAAAAAAAGAATATTTAGTACATTTGAGATTTTTAAGACTCGTTCGCCACCCTGGTGAGATTATACAATGTGTAAGTTGAAGATTTATTGGCATCGTGTAAAAGCGGGTTGTTATTATTTCGCTCGAAAACCTGATCTCTCAAAGCGTTCGTGAAAAGACAAAACGCAATTTTCAGTTTTCGAAACAAAATCCCGCTGTGAATTTCAGTGGGAGACAAATTTCAGAGAAAAATATTAAACGTAGGCTACGAAGTAAAAAATTAATTTCTGGGAGATGGGAGTGAGTGCATGGGGGTGGGGGATGGGTGTGTCCACACTTTCAAACGTTTTCTAGGAAAACCTTACGTTGAGAACTCGCGGCTAAAACTATCCATTACTTTTTTCATAAACCGTATTTATTTCAAACCTCTTTTCCAACCAACTCTGAATCCCCACGTGGAAAATAAATATCTTAAAAATATACGCATATAACATATGTTACGATGATATTTGTAAAAATGTATAAATATAACGGTAATATACGTTGAAAATATATTTTATTAAAACGCTTAATTAAAATATTCCCTTTTGTGAATTTATTTAAAACAAGGTATGAATTGCAATGTCCAATATTTTATAACTGATTTAAAAACATGTCGCCTAGTGGTTACAGAGTACTCGATTCTAAAGTTACGTGGTAGGTTTTGGGTTCAATTCTTGCCAACATTTTTTTTTCCTGATGTGTTTAACATACATGTATACGTATATTATTCATGTATGAAATTCGGTCAATTTTTATGTAGGCTATTTTCAATACATGGACGACATATTCTAAACGATATATTCTCCATATACATGCATATACAGTATGTGTTTTTCCCACATGGGGGTGCTCGCAGCCAACTTATTTTGGTAAGTATCAGATTCACTAACTGAGGTGGCTGTCAATTCTCAAGACGGAAAGATAAAGCAACTGCCCCAATGGTCACCCCCAATGGTCACCATTATATGGTGGTCACTCATTTCAATACTGTCCAGGCGTTTTTCGTCCAACACGTGGTGAGAACCAGAGAGAGTAAAACAGCAATTCTCTTCATGGGACCCAAAAAACAGGCCAGTCATTAATAATGGACCTCTTTCTCATCCCCCTTCCACCACCCATCCACTCTACTGATTTCTTCCCACGGAGATGTCTGCTTTTTTTACTTCCTGTGGCATTAACTCGGGACCAGGGGCCATCCATAAACGGACGAACAAGTTTAGGTACCTTTGGTATTTTAGGGGGGGGGGAAGATGGCATTTACACTTCGATAAACAAGGTGTCTCAAAAAAAATGGTCATTACAATTTTGACCCTCGAAAGAACCTGGATGAAGTAAGATAGCAACGTTCCGTGTTGTGCAATGTAACAGCAACACAAAATTTGTTTGTACGAAAACCGTTGTTTGCTTTTTTGCCGAAAAAACAGCAACACTCAATGTTTATTTGGACATGCTTAGAAACTTTAGTTTGTTACTGAGGACATGTATGGTATGGATCTCTACAAAGTATCACGATGAATTTTGGCACCTATTGTTCAATATGCAAAAAATTGTGAGACATTCTGTTTTTGTGTTATTGAAGGTCAACGTTGTGCGGACAATTTTGGAACACCCTGTATTTAACGACGCCCGAATCGCTTTGAGTAAGGACAACGTCGTGTGTTCCAGAGCACGCTTCCAGGACAACCTAAGGTTGAAAGGTCACACGGGCACACGTCCAACCCCAAATTCCCCTCCTCCTCCTCTTCTTCACCTCCTCCTAAGGCTTAAGGCCTTAGATTTGCATGAAGCAACAATGGCTCATTTATCTCGCACAATATGAAAACTGAATACATTATAATAGTATTAAAAAGAGGGGAGAGGCGAAAAGAATAATGGATGGGGAAGAATGACCGACCCCTGGCTTAAACCCCCCCCCTCCTCAAAGTGGACTCGCCAGAAAATGTAAGGTCGAGGGGTGAGGAAAAGTGAAACATAGGAAAAACCAAAAATGGCCTTTATATGTGGGGGGGAAGGGGATGAATTTCCATAGTGTGTACACACACACACACACACTCTCTCAAAACTCAAAACGAAAGATACAAAAGAAAATGGATCCACCGTTATCCGATTATGTTAATGCCGGTGATATTCATGCAGGAATAAATGTTATTATGTTATTATTTCCTTTCTCCCCCCAAACTTCCCACCAATATTCGACAACTAAGGTTCACGAACGATTCCTATACGACTGAAACGAGATATTGTAATCCAGCGATGCCATTTTAATTTTTAGTTTAGTCCATAGGGACTAAACCATACTCTCGATGATGAAAGGATGGGACAAACACTTACGATGATAAGCGCCGTAGGACAATGGCTGTGACGAAGTGAAATTCTATGACACGAACAGGTTTTTTTTAAACGGATGTACGTAGTTATTAGGGAAGAAACACGAGGATGATGCCCAATCAACAGTGACGATGACTTCGTGAACAACAACAACAACAAGCAATTTTGTTTTTTTTGAAAATGCTTCGTTTTTCATACGAAGCGATTAGGTTAGGGATATTTTGTGTTTGTTTGTTTGTTTATTTGTTACAAGGAGAGTGCTCTGAAGGAGTGAGTCCTTTCCTTTCTCCTCAAATCTTATTTCCGAGAAGAGAAAAAGCAACGGCCCCTTGAAAGGGGGCAAACCATCGTAACAACGTCAATCGTGAAACCTCTGCTCAGTAGGTGGCGCCACGTTCAACGCTAATTTGCAATTAAAAAAACAAAACAAAAAAACCATCCTATATTGCATCGATAAATGCAAATGCATCCAGGGTGGCAAACAATTTATTAGATTTGAAAATTTTGGCACTTTTTTTAGATTAAATATTAAGGTATTATTTTTAGGATACATTATTTTATTCCTTATTCATCCGTGTGTTTAATACAATAATGCAAGAATAAAACTACTTTTTTAAATTTTTTTAGCACATGGCAACTTCTACATTTAATAGATTTAATGCGCACTTCACCCTGGAGAAAAGATCAGTATGTGACTCTCTAATAAAATCAGTAGGAATTGTATTCCGATATCACTATGCATATACTGGTTTTCGGTTATATATCAGTTTCTTGGGACAGCTAATTTCAGTATGGTTAGTGATATCACTACATTTTTTTACTAATTTCAGTATATTTGTACTGATTATATTGATCATTCTACCAGGGCGACTTCATAAAATGATAAAAATATAGGATAATTAAACAACTAAATAGGAAATATTGGATGTCTGAATTTGTACGTCATTATGCGATGTCCAGAATCCATTGGCTGGAAATGATCGTCCTCTCTCTCTCTCTTCATCATTTTTTTTATAGTTTTGGTTTGGTGTTAATGGATGCAATTCGCTCCCCTTCATAAACCCGACGCCATTGAAACGACGGCGGTGCCAAAAATGCCACCAACATATGTTTGAATAGGATTTTCGCGTCGAAAGACGCTTTCAAAAAGCGAGCCTCCGTTGCCATGACAACCTCCTCTTCCTCCTCCTCCTTTCCTTTTCCTCTTTTCCCCATATTCCTCATATCCCTATAACGGCCCTTAGCCCTAGTAGAAGCTCGTTTTCAACCCCTTTTCTGACTCTCATCCGGGTTTATCAATCAAATTTCCCCCTCGCTAATAAATATCGGATCCGATAAATAGTCCTTTTGACCCTAGAAAACCATAAAAATACAAAATACGAAAAAAAATACGTCGTCTTTTCGTCGCCGTGGCAACGGGAAACTGGAGCAACGACATTTAATAAAGACGCGATGATGAAACGATCTCTTAGGAATTCACCTCTAATGCAGAAAACTCAAATGAGATAAAACGTTTTTCGTGTCATTGAACGTTCAAGCCGCGCATTTAATGATACATATATAAAAGTGCGAGGCGAACGTCTCCAGGATATTCGGCTCAATAATACTTCATTATAGGACACGATCGAAATTGTAACGTGTCATTAATGAATAATGAATAAATAATAACGAACGTTCTTCGATCGATCATTCGGATTGATAGTTACACATCCACCAGGCAAAACGGGATTATATGAAACGACTCGCACACCGAATTGTCATCAACTTCAAAACACGAAGTCGAATAATAACCAAGGTCCAGAAATGGTGGTGGACACACCGCAATCGTGGTTAATTGCAGCGCATCGTGTGAAGAGTAGTTCGTGTACAATGTACACGGTATCCACTGAATTGCCATAGTTCTCTTCAACATATCCCTAATAATAGCGCTAAAACGTTCCCTTTTATAATAATTTGATTCCTCCCCCCAATGATATGGATCATCATTTAGATTTATCATATCATTTGGAAAAGGAAAAGTGGGTTGCATACATCGCCATCACTTAATACAAAGTCTCGTCAGTACAAAATGAGTAAAATATCGTTAATACTACGAATACATTGTCATAAAATGGTTAATGAGATGATAAAATGGTTAAGCATGGTTAATAACCCTAAAACCACCCCTTTTTGAGAGCACTTATAACTCCAACAACGCTGGTAGACAAGCATGAAGAATTACCAACAACCCATACTCGAAAGAAAATGCATCGCTATCTCATTCGTGCTTAGGATAATTGTAATTCTTTCGTGGATTTCAGTTAACATTTCCTTTTTTTAATATCCAAAATCCGCAAACAAATCTTATCGAAACGGGAATATGTCAGTGGTGGCGTTTAACGAGCGCCCATTCAGTGCATCGCAACACGGAAAAACAAACTACATCGAAACAACATGTGCGTAATAATCAACATCAACCGCATCATCATCAGACACCGCAAAATATAATCAACATCATATCCAGGGTATTACAATTACGGTTTGTTACTAGAGTATACTTCGATATACGGTGCATGTACATGTATAGGGGATCTTCTAGAACGTACACATTCGGAACCCTTGCTCTCGTAGGCCTACACGTATCATCGATGACGTTATTGAACGGCAGTGAATAGCGCAGAATGAATGCTTTGCAGGCGTGATGGGAATTGTGAAATCGCTTCGATTCACCCTGAAATTGTCCACATACAGCGTAGGCTATAGCCTATAAAATTCAACTTACTTTCTTAATTGCAAACGCAAATCGAACGACCGAAGAAAGGCGGCCATCTTGTTCGAAATCGAATGTTCCACGGTTACCCTTGGTTACGTTCTGTCACGTGACCCAAAACGTTCGAGAATTCGATATTTTAAATAAATTGTCTAATTTGCAGCTTGCAAATTGCAGCCCCTTTTCATCGACGGGAAATGCTTCGCGCTAAAGCAAACGGAAATCGGCCGTTTGTCGCGGTCAGAAACTAAACAAAGAGGAACGCGAGAGATCCGAAAAGAGAAAACAAATATTTGCGTTTAGATACACTAACCAGACCAGATGGGGGTCGATATATATCATTACAATTGTACATACATGTACCACCTTAAAGCAGTAAGCGCAATTCTCCACGGACGAAAACGACACGCAGCGGCGATACGTTTTTCAAAAAGACCAAAACTGTAAGTTCGTTTCGTTGTTCAGAAGATGTTCCGGGTTAATGAAATCAAGTAATTCCGAGTAGTGAGTTCCAAGCAACTACATGTAGGCCTACCTAATTTATTCTTAACGCTATACACACGTACGCCTTCCCAGAATGCACCGCAGCTGTGCCCTTCGATGGTTTTATGGTGGAAAAGGGGGTGCACATCTAATTTCCAACACTTTAACGGTATAGTAATAATGGTACGTACAGTATTATACACTGTGCGTGTGGGTGGGGCAGAGTTACCCGCAAACCACCACCAGTTCGTGCAAAAGAGCCAGGCGAATTAATCGAAAAAGCGATAAATCGTATAGTGACGTTTTCAAATACGCACGCGCTTCACATCAGGCCTACGTGTATTTAATTACAAATCAGCGTACGATGAAATAATGGAACAGAACGTATCCCCCCTAGAGAAATGGTCAGTATGTGATTCTCTACTGATATCAGTATAACCTTAGTGATATCAGTATGATTCTATACTTATATCACTATATATAGCCTACATATGATATATATACTGGTTTTAGGGACTACAGATATTAGTACGGTTAGTGATATCAGTATTGTATTGTTTTTGGGACTACTAATATCAGTATTCTAGTGGTTTTTTTTGGGACTGCTAATATCAGTACGGCTAGTGATATCACTACATTTTGTACTGATATCTAGAGCACTGACCATGTACCGATCTTTGCACCAGGGTCCACACGTTGAAATAGTACGTCATGTGTTGCCGTTCATTTCTCAAATTTTAATCCTATTTTGACTAGAAACGACAATGACAGATGGCGGTCTTAATTGTAATCGCCATTGATCGAATGTCCATAAAATATAACGCGATTATAAAAGATTAAGGTAGAATTCGTTTTTGCCGCTGCCTTTTTTAAACAATACTTTGCGCTCACCTTCGTCGTCTTCCGAACCCGGCTGGTTTTTGTTATTGTTGTTGATGACGTCACAATTGGATGCGAATGCTCCTCCGATGCGAAAGCAAAACAAGGATTTCAGCATTTTGCTTCTGCCGCTGCTGCCAGGAAATCGCGATCGAAACAAATTCGCGGAGGCGACATCGTAATTGCATTTGCAGCGGAGAAATCATCGAAATTTAAGACGAATTAAGACGAAGGAAGAAGAGGAGACTGCCATTGTTTAAATTACTGAAAAGGGACGCGTGTCACACTCGCACCCCCTCCCAAAAAAAAAAAAGATAATAATTTAAAAATCCAGGAGCAAAGAGAGAGAGAGAGAGAGGTTTTCGGTACGTCCAACCGCTCGCTAAAAACTCAGCAGACAGACAGACGAGAGGAGACAGACACCTCTCTACTGTACAATGTAGACAGGAGGCAGACAAGGAGTCGAGGACCGGAGGACGCCAGGGGGAGACACCGAACACACACAACCACACACGGCTATTAGTAACGCCCTCGAGCGACCAATTTTACTACTGAACCGAGTTCTGGGTGACTGGTCACTCTACTGGAGGTTGGGTTGAACAACAATAAGTAGCTCAGCTGTAGACCTATATTTTATAGCCTAGTAGTTGCTGTTGTTGATTTTAAAACGACGCCCAAGGAGCCACATGTGGATCCATGTGAGTAATAAGTAAGGGTCGAGAGACGCGTGGGCGGAAGGTGAAAGGATTTCAAGGAACTTATAGTTACTTAGTAGGGGGGGAAGGGGGGAAAAAGGATCTTTTAACTCGGAGCCGGACACCTTCAACTAAATTATGCAGTATTAAGGCCCAGAGGGGAAAACGAGTCGTGTGTCACTCATGCCTAAAACTTAGCTTTTTACAAAACTAAAAGCTTTTTTTTAAAAAAAGTTATTTTCTACAACAACAACAAATCTGTAGCAGATATAAGGCTAAAATCCATAACCTCTGACCAGGATGCTTTCAGGAAAACTAGCCCTCAGCGTTCTATTCATAACTCCAGCTTCTCATACATTGCACGAAAATTCAGCTAAAATTCGTCCAGAAACTTTCGAAAAAGTTTCGTTTGTATTTAAAAATTTAAACTACGTCTGGGACATTGGTGATCCAACTTACATCAATTATCCCTCCATCGAAATAAAATTCCCAACAATGTTACATTTTTCAAAACAATTAATCCAGCAGGAGGCACTGGATCATTATTTAAGTTAGGATAGAAATACTGGCATCATGTCACGTGAATTCAAATGACTTTTGCTTAAGTTCAAATTTAGCAGAAACTGATTCATAATAGCAATCGTTGATATCAGTAAAAACAAATAACATTTATCATAACCTTTCGATCATAGCTCCGAGTTCATTCCGATGCATAATTCTTCTAAATTTAAATTAAGCGAAAGAATGTGAGGCCTAACAATAATTATAACCATAAGGGGTTGTCCATAAAGGCGACTTTCTAATACCACTCCTCTCTCCATCCAGTACTCCAGAATCCAGATGTGGTATCTTAATTGATTTGGACAAAAATGACGTCGTTTTGAACGAGAAAAAAATTGAAAAAAAAAACGATGTGATGATGTCGCTAACACGTGTCGTCCTATTCCCGTATTAAACTAAAACAAATTCAGTTCGGCAATAATATTGGTGACCATCAAGTCGCATAATAAAAAAATGATTAATACGGGTTGATGGATTACATTCTCCCCCTCCCCCCTCTTCACTACCACATCGCATATCGCAGGGTACTGAATTGAATTGCATTGGATTGAATGACACGAACAATGAACACGTTAATACGGTGTAAAGACAACGTAAAATAACGTCTCATTTCCACATCTCACAACGTCAAACGTAAACTAAATAGGGCATTCGACGTTGTATCTATTCCGTAACATTTCCAATATAGGAATAAAGTTATTATTATTATTTTTATCATAACTATATTTGTATACACGTTCGAAGACACGTTCAAAATTGAAAACGTCCATTTCGAACGTGTTATAAAATAGATCCAAAACAAACAATTATGAAAGTTGTGCTCCTGTGAGGCAGGTCCCTGCGGGCCCCTGTTTGTTTAAAATAATGAGGATGGTTTCCTACCTTGAATCTGAGGAATGTTTCCAGCGGACAGTCGATTGGACGCTCCTGTCGACTTGCGAAGGGCGCTGCTGGCCGGAGTGGGAATGTTGCTGTTAACGCTGCTGCTGACCAACGTCTCTTTATTGGACGATAGGCGCTGCTGCTGCTGACCGGTGGAAGGACGAAAGGGCGAAGGCAATCTAGAAATCAAAAGCAAAAAAACAAAAAAATTTAAGAGAAAAAAAATTTCGTATTAGTTTCTCTCGTTGGTCATTCCTCATAGCATTCGCGAGAGAGAAAAGGTCGAGTCCATGGCACTGACCCCCGCCCTGTGCCTCTTTCGAATGAAAAAGAAAAAAACGCATTGTGAAAGTTTAAAGAAAACCTTTAAGCAGTTACGCGTGTATAAAGTTAGGACACCCGACATCACGTGTCGGCTCTACTCGTGCAGTGTTCCCACGACTTTATAAAAATGAAATTCCGTGACTTTCCAGGTTTTTCCATGACAAAAAAAAAACCTTTTCATTGCTATTCTTCGATTCTTTGACACCCAAATAAGAAAATTTAGTACAATGGTCAAAATTCGATTTTAAAGATCTATCGGCTGCATTTCATGGGGGAATTTCATCTGATAAGTCAATTAATATCGTTTTTCTACTTGGTAAGTACAGGCAGCTGGAGACCCATTTCATACACTTCATTCACTAATTCGTTTGACATTTATACAACAAATTGTACGCGATAAAAAGAATGCGTTCAAAATTATGGATTTCAGCATATATTTTTATAATAAAAATTGCTGAAAAATAACTGCATGAAGTAAGGGAACGCCGTGGGCGAATTTGTTTAAAAATCAAAATTACAGATCGTAGATTGTGGTCTACATTTCTATACAAAACACACTTAAGAATATCCGTGAATTAATTGAATGTTGTAAGGCAAATTTAAGAAAAAAAATTACATTGGAAATCGGACATTTGGGCCTACATTTCTGTACAAAATTTTCTTAGAAATGTTCATTAGTTAAAGGAACGCCGCATGCGAAAACTTTCAAAAAAAAATTAATCACAAATTGTAAATGTTGCTTATAGTTCGCTAAGAAGTAATAAGAACGCCATAAGCAACCCAAATGTTAAATCCAAGAACAATTCGATGACCAATGTAAGAAATTCCCTCATTTTGATTTTGAATAATGATTTTAAAGATAAGAAGAATAACATGTGTTTAAAAACGTTATGGTCAGCATGCAAAATATAAAAATAGGGCTACCCAAAAATGTTTCCTCGAATTTTCACTCATCGCCAAATTTGCAAAATCGTAAAAATACAACTGACAAAAAAGATAAAGTCGTAAAACTTGAGATAGAAAAAAAAAAGGTTTTTTAAGCTGAAAATTACAGAAATTTAACTTACATGTCTTTCGCGTATAATGTTTAAGACTAAGATAAAATTACATACAATGTATCATTCCGTCGATGAAAGTTTGGCAGCATTTCGTTTGAAATCATCTGACTAATTTCACCCCCCCCCCTCCCATGCACGTGTCGCGCGTTGTTCCATGGAGTGGACAGTGGACAGTTCCACAGTGGACACGCATCTGGTGGCCCTTCTTACCCTGTCTTTCGCTCTTCCTTTTTCACTCCAAACGCTTCTTTTTCTTCATTGGTTCTTCTCTTGGAGATCAACGAATTTCCCATGAAAACTCGCTAATTAACTACGTCCTTCGTGAAATTCTAATATAATATACTCTGTACGCATTAAATTTAAAATCATCCGCTTAGAAGAGGAACAGGACCTCAGTCAAGAACCTCGCGGTTCTTTCAACTGAGATGTGGGTCAGCAAACGGACTGAGTGACCAGTGGCCACCTGGTGCTTTAACTCTCGAAGCCTTCTGAAGAATCGAGAAGGGTCAAAGGGCGAGCTAACGTGCGCGCGCACACACACACACACACGGAACAATAAAAACAGAAGACAAAAGCCTTCGCCCGATAGGAGGCGCTGAAATTATCTGATTGAGTGGCTTAACTCCACCACCATTGCACCGTGCAAAATATATATATAAAAAAACTAAAACGGTTTATTGGGGTTGACCCCTCGGCTCGTAGAACAAAATGCGATCCTTTGTTCGTCTTTCTTATTTTTATTTTTTTTAAAGCATCGATTTTCACACCCCTTTTAAGATCGTAAAAAACAATGGAAAACAATGTCGTGCGGAAAGAAGAACGGCCGATATCGCCTTCTCCGGAATATATAGCCTACCTTTCTTTCATTATTATTATTATTATTATTTTTATTTTGTAAGTCCTCCCTCTCACCCCTCTCTCGGTGAAATTCGGAGAAACAGTGGCTCGATTGTTAAATCTCCAATTAATGCACGTGCATGTCGTCGACGCCATTTACACTTTTGGCTGTCAGCCGAAGTGAACGGTGAGTGAGTCCAGCGACACTTGACAGTGACAGTTGCGAATGGCCAATGTCAACCGCTTCTTCCGGTCAACCCTTGTTTTCGGACAAACTTGTTTCAGACGCATGATTATAAAGCGATAAAATAAAATAAGTTCAATATGGGCCCAGGGGGAGCTAGTTAATTATATTCCCGCCCTTTCCCCTACCCCAAAAAATACACTCGTACATGCATGAAACCATTTCCACCATTCGACTCAAAAAAATGAAGATTAGGAAGAACGTCTAACGTTCAATAGCCACGTTTCGATGCACATCCTACTGACTGTTTTACGTTTTATTTTACGTAATCTGTAAGAAATTTAAATAAACGATGATTTCAGGGAAAAATAATTGAGTATAAATGGGTTAATTGAAACCAACGTCGTGTTTGATGTGGTCGTTTGGGTGAAGATTGCGAGAAGAAATATCGATAACAGGAAATGAAGAAAAGAAAGTGACGTTATAACGCGTGAACATTAACCAGACCAAACCCCTCAACAATTAAAAAGTGAACGTTGCGAAATAATCATATCGATCGCGTCAGTTTGTCCGTATTGTTGGACATTTATAGGGACAGCCCTAGTTGTACACATGAGACACGTGATTACACGTACGTGTACAGACGTATAATCTACGTGTAGTGTACTTTTAGAGAGTGTGGATCTCTTCAAGTTCAGTTTAAACTCGCTGTGGCCTGCGGACACCAGGACAGACAGTGTCTGAACTTGAGGCTGATAGAAGAATCGACCGACACTCTATTCCTTCGTGCTAGGACAATTTCCTGGATTGGATAATCAGGGTTTTAAGAACGATTGCTTCTACAGCCTGCCTTTAATTTATATTAGCGTATATTAGGCGTTCCAATTTTAAGTCAGAGGCGCTTGGATGATGGATCGTCAAAAAAAAGAAGCAGGGGTCTGGAAAACTAAGGGCCCGAAGGCCTTTGTCCCATATAAACAAAAGGGGATGACCGAGAGAGGGTGTCGTTAAGTCCAAAGGCTAAAAAGCGACTCATCTTCTGAAGATGAAGAAGAAGAAACATGTGGATAAGTGATTGAGGAGAATTATAATCGGGCGAAGAAAACCCACGATGTCATTCATGGACACGAGGGCGAGAATCACGAGATGAAAATTCAAGGTGGCTATTTTTAAGAGAAACTTAAAAAAGCTGTCCAACCTTCCTCATTCGACCCTTGACCTCATCGAAAGAAATCCCTATTTTGAGACAATAATCTGAATGATCGCATTCAGATAAAATGACAAATTTCATCACAAGGGCACTTATGATTCCCAATGCTCTTTGGTCCGCGGATTCCGCCATTGAAATGCTTTACGAAACGTTTAAATACTCATTGTTTTCTTTAAAGAAATAAAGAAAAAAGGAAACAAATAAATGCGATGCCTTAAAAATATCAACGACCTCGTAAATCAAAATTATAAAACATGCGCCAGCGTGTGTAAATATGAATCTTCGTTAAAATCATAAATGCACAAACACTAGGAGATTTGTTTAAAATCCATGATCCGAATATTTCCAATGATAATTTAAACCACTTTCCCTGGAGGAACGTTTATCACACAAAAGTATAAAACGAGTACTTAATATCAGTATAGATCTACTGATATCAGTAAGAGTTATACGTGTCAACAGTAGCATTCCCAGTACATTTTCATAAAGTCTTTATTGTGTCTAGGGATATAGATGCAATTAAATTCGACTTTAAACATTTAAAAATCACTACTGAGGTATCAGTATCTTCATATCTGTACTGATTTCAGTATAAATCGGTACAGATGTACCGACATCAGTAAATGTACTGGTTTTTGGGACAACTTATCAGTACAGCAGTTGTACTGACATTAGTAGTACTGCTCTTTCCACCAGTCGAGTTGTCATCGAGGGTTACACGTTTTGCACGGCAATTTCAAATTGCCCGCCCTTTGTATTGGCACGCGCCACAGCTACGCGCTGACAGCGCCATCTATCGCTCGAACGAAGCAACCGAGACGAATGGAAGACGAGCGCGCGCGCAACGTGCTGCCCTCTAGCGAGTGATTATTGCGGACGTAAGAATACAGGGTGTCTCGCCAAAACGGAGCACAGTTTTAATTGCCACCTTTTTAAGAGAATAAGGATAAATAAACCGGAAAATTAAACGAATTAATGAATAGACGTGCCTTAAAATTGCTAGTGACCTATAATTGGAAAAAAAATTTGTGGAATAATATCATCGCTCTATAAATTGTCATCTCTCCTTCAGAGTAGAGCCGGCGATATAGTGTTGAATCATAGTAACTATTAATTATTACCTGGATTGCGTGTCGACGGAGGCGTGTCCTGCCCCAGTGCCACTCGGTGCCCTTATCCCTCCGTGATAGGTCGTCGACGTCATCGAGCCGTTGCCATGCGACGGAACGGCGTTACTTCCGGATGACGTCGTACTTCCGCCCGCCTGTTTCTGTTGCTGTTTGTAACGCGAAATGCTGAAAAAAAGGCCTAAAATCGCCTTCAAATTGCCATCGCGAATGTCTGCAACAACAAAAAAAAAGAAAAAAATGTTTAATAATAACGAGTACTGAGCGTGGAAATATTTAAAAAAAAAACAACAACAATTTTTTAACTTTTTTTCAACATTAGTTTTGGATAAAAAAATATTTTAGTTATATGAACATTTGAATAAAGAATGGCAAGGATTTGAGAAAATTGTACGTTAAACAATTACGGATTTGAGTTTACAAGTATAGTTTCCATAGAATATTGGTTTGGAATCATTAATACTGAAATGAAGGAAAGAGTCGATGTCAAAACGAATGTGAATTGTGAATTTCAGTCAATTTTGCTTCGATGTTTAAAAAATAAAAGGTATATGTGAAGAATGAAAAGTGTCGAGCGTGTTATTTCGAAGTAATAAATGCAGTAAAAGGAGTATTAATAAGCGAACCAATCGAATCAATAGCACGGATTCTTACAAATCAAACACCACTACAAGCCATGAGGCCATTATTATTAAAATGGTTTTTTTTATAGGAGCATCAACTTCAATTTCATTCCTCCATTGACATTGGGTATTATTTACCTCTGGCAGTGAGTCCATCCACGTTCACCCCCAGACCGGCCAAAAAAGAAAGATTGGCGTTGATATTATCGATCTAAAAAAAACAAAACAAAACATTAAAACACGTGTTAATTAACTAACAAAAACTAGAAGCAGACACAGAGAGAGAGAACTGGAGTAACGTACTGGAGAAGGTCGACCGAAATTTCACACAAAAATTAAGGTTTGAAAAAATAAAATTTTGTCGAAACGACGGAAACAGGCCTATAAAAAAGCAATTTCCATAAACAGGAAAATAATCGTGAAATTATCTTAGTTGCCAAACAATGGAAACGGAGAGAGGAAACGAAAAATAGGTTTAAAAATAAAAGCGCAATCGGCGCGGCTTCCGCTTTTTCACACTCAATGGATCGTTTCTAGGACGTTCACTCGAAACAGATGGAGCCACCGAAGGGAAACAAACGAAATAACAAAAACAAAAAAACACAATTGGAAATCGGACGGGGCTATATTTAATTTTAGTTTTCGAGTGTGGGCGTATACAATTAATTGTACAAGGTCATCCACCACCACTCACTCATTAGGCTCGTGTGAAAAGATCAATCGCGTGCCGAATAACAATTAAGTGTCTCATTATATGTTAACAACAACAACAAATCTCAATTCGTGCAAATTTAAAATTATAAATTCGGAATTAAATGTCATAAAATCGTACGGTTCGATGGCACCAGAGGGCGCTTTCGTAAACGGCTAAAAGTTGAAATAAGTGAAGGAAGGTAACTAAACACATGGAGCAGAGTGGTGGCGGTGGTGAGGGGGGTGAAAAATCCTCCCCAAAAAAATAAAAAACTTAGTGAGAGGGCGGAAGTGGAAACCGCAGGCCAGGGCCACGTGTGCAGGGCGTGTGGCGATCTGGTTTTTAACATTGTTTTCTCCCCGGTTCAAATCCTTCAGTTGGCGCCCTCTGGCGACAATTCCCCGGACAATTTATGGTCGTCCCTCCGTGTTATAAACCCCCTTTTTTATAACACTTTGGCCATCGACCAGCGGGAGGGCAAAGCGACTCCATCTAAAACGAGTGAAGCCGTTCTCCGATTAACCCGGAAGGGGACGAAAAACAATTATTATTATCGAGAGCCATCTGGTGACCGATTGATCTTAATTTGATCGTACACCACTGTATATATGCAGCCCCTTAGATATAATGCCTGGCCTGGGCATCAGAGAGAGAGAGAGAGAGAGAGATGCAAAATGTGCCAATCAGATTGCAGTATGCATAAATGTTGACTATTGTCAGGGGAGCACATGTACGCTCATTGGCTGGATTTGGAAACTCTCATTTGAAACTATCTTTTTTTTTTGCGCCATCTGTGGCGACACAATATCATGTCCGTAATTATAAAAAAAATGTATATATATAGCGACGTACGAACCGGAAGTGCAGCTCGACTCACCATTTGCGTGACGTTTTTTGGCTTCCGGTTTAAGTCCCTCACTTTTTCGCAGGCTGAAAAAAAGAAAAGTAAATGAAAGCAGTCGCCACATAAAGTGCTTTTAAGACTTTGAATTAATTAAGAATGTATTTTAATGACGTTCGTTAATTAATTAGATTTATCGCCCAATTAAATCGTCGAGACTGAATTCGCTGAATTTTGAAATCGACATTTTAATGGAGAAGCAATTTGGAATTATTCCGGCGAGCGCTTAATTAACGATCGAGATTTAATGGACGATTAACGACCGGTGCGATTTAATTAAGACGAAGAAATCGAATTCATTAAACTTAATGGACGTTCAATCGTAAAACGCAACGCTAATTACGTCTCTTCACTTATCCTCCTCTGTACGCTAACAAAATGGCGTCTAGAAATACCCAATGATAACGCCTTTAAATATCGCAGCGCCACCCTGGTGGAAAGATCAGTATAAAAACTGTACTGATATCAGTAAAAAGAGTTATGCTGGTCACCAATATCATTTTACAAAGCGTGGCCAATGTATAAAGTGTAGGTGGCCAACTTATATAGGATACGGGTGGCCAATATATAAAGGGTAAGCGTGGATAATGTATAAAGTGTAGGTCATAAGTACATGTACTGATCAGTACAGTGGTTGTACTGACATTAGTGTTCCCAAAATCCAGTACGTGTAATGATGATGTTGTAGACTGACCATGTACTGATCTTTCCACCAGGGTAACCACGAAATGGCGTCCGTCAACAATTTTTAAAGAATTGAAATGAAATTTGAATAAAATTAATGATGCGAATTTATTCCAGGACGAGGGTCTCTCATAAAGACGCGTCTTGCCGGGATCACAAGATGGCGTCCATTTGCTAGACTTAATTGACCATTTGGTTTCTCGCTTCGATTAATTTATTAGTGGCAAAAACGACCTCAACATCTATTTGGAACGATCAACCACGTTCCGTTCTCTTAATGAGTCTGAATGGATTAATGCGTTGATTAATTAATACACCAATTAGCGTTGGGATTAGACGAGACACGCGAGATTAGAACAAACGGATCAATAAGAAGGATTAACATAAAACTGGGAACCGGAAACGATCCGCGTGTTTAGCGGAAGTATATCTTGAACGGAAGTGTAGTTCGGGCAACATTCAAAATGGCGGAAGCGAGGGTAGTCCATTAAATGGACGTCAACGGCTAAAAAGCTGCTTGAAAAGTGGGTTGCACTAAATAAAGCTAATAGAAGATTAAATACCAGGCGCTTTCCACCATCAGTTTATAATAAATAAAAATAATCAAAGTTTACGTTAAAGTAAAAGAAAAAATCAACATTCGCAGGCAGGGAGTCTAGTGAAAAAAATGGAGGAATAAAGGCAGGGGGTAGAGGCGTAAGTAACGAAACAAAACAAAAAAAAAGGTAGACAACCTCAGGTAAAAAAGTAAAAATAAACGAAATTCCTCAGGAATGCCAGAGACAAGAATTTTAAGACCACGCCTACTATTGGAACGGAAATTGAAAAATGGCGAGTAAACAACCAACTCGCCCTATACCGAAAAACGAACACACAAAAATAAAAAAAAATAAAAAAATTCAAATATCTAAAAATTTGAATTTTGCTTTTTTCTTCTTCTAAATTAAATTATCAACAATTCAGCATTTCGTGGAATGAAACTTACTGACTGCTTCGATGACGTCAGCTAGGAGGACGCCGTCTGCCAAGTCCACTTGAAGGTCCTGAATGAAACGACGAAATTTCGCTTTTTCCAGATAATGATTCGCCCAATCGGTATAAATCTAACGAATCAGACAATAAATGAGAAAAAAAATATATACGTCCATTAGTTCGTGCTGCAAAACAAAAACAAACAAAAAAAACAATACAATGCGAAGAGAAAGAACGCCTTAAGTAATAAAGTCGTTTAAGATCCACCTCGAAATTAGTGCTTTCTAATTTTTGGCAGTTATTAATTATTATATTTTCATTCTTCGCGTCGAGATAAAGCAGCGATATTTTTATTTTCACTTCGGGAGCCAAGATGGCCGCCAAAGAACCCATTGTTCTCGATTCATTTACATTCAATTTCAAACATTCGATAGAAAAAGGGATGTTTTTTTTTGTACTATTTGATCGTCCAATTAAGGAGTGAATTCCCTTTTATATTCCCTCATTCATCCACACGCATAAATCACTGGATGGAGTAAAATAGGCGAAACGAAAAAATGGAAATAAATGAATAAAAATAAAATTAAAAAACGACAGCTATAAGTGAAAAAGGTTATTTAAAGCGAAATGGAAAACACAATGGACGTTTGAAATTTTTGTCGCCATTGGTTTTTGGTCGAGGACACGATAGGAAAAAAAAACATCCTACGCGAAAAATGCAAAACAAAAGAAGGGAAACAATGAGCGAAACACACAAAAAACAATAAATACAACACTCGAGGTAGGCCTTATTATTGGGTGGAATAATAAAAAATGTCATTCAGATAGAGAGAGAGAGAAAGAAGAGAGGGGTCGAGGATAATATATACGAGTATAAGAAATATATATAAAAAAAATGATAATGATTAATGAATTAGAAATAGAAATGTACGCAATCCTCCCCAGGACGGGAGTTTTTTAAAAATAAAAAAGATTTTAAAAAAAAATTGAGCCATTTTTCAACTGGCCACGCCCCTCCGCCCCCTTTGACCTCTCGCCACCGGGGGTCAAGCGAGCGCGCCTTATTTTTAAAACGCCTCGCAATAAAAAAACAGCCACCAGACCTAATATAATAATAAAAACACATTCGTAATAATAATAAAAAAAATAAGACAGAAAAAAAATATGCTCCTTCAAAAAATTGGGAGGCAACGACACGAAACACCTTCGCGTTCCATACCAGTTTTGTTTCGTAAGGGGTTTAGCCTATATGGTAAGGAGGTTTAAATAATAAATGACTCTCCCAAAGGTAGAAGAAGAACATTTATTTAAGACCACACAAAAAAAAAAACTCATTATATTCATTTGAAGTCCTTCTTATCGTCAAATAAGAAAAGTCAAAACTGAATTGAATTGTATTGAATATAACGAAACATGTTTTTCCAAAAATAAAATCTCAAAATGCACGTACATGTACTTTCAAAGTAATTTCAAAATGAAATACTACGGTGATACCACGAAGCCAGCGCCATCTATGTCACGTTTCAGGCAGGCTTTTTTTAAATTCCGAAGTAAGAGAATATTTATTATTGTTATTCGTTTCGTTCGTGAAATGATTATTACGAAAATAAAATCCCCGGCTTTTTTTATTACGGCCATTATACGCCATTTCACTTTTAAGTGTCATCATAAATGGGCGTTCGAAACCCCTAAACCCCTCGCTATATATATATATATATATAAAACTCCCCCCTAAAATATTAATGTCACACTTTAGCGTTAATGCGTTTTCAAAACTTATTTCATTAAAAATATGAAAAAAGTAATAATAATATAATGGTATAATTACGTCGACAATTAACTTTTGAAACTTTCATCGAAAACATCGTTCATTTTTTTCTTCTTATTATTATTATGTTTTTTTATTTCGGAAATCACGTTTCTTTTTATGATGGTTCGACTAACACCATTTCAACCTCGATTAAAAAAAGGTTTAGGCAAACGTTCAATCATATGCATAGAGGTGACGATTGAATAATTCCAGGTGCAAGAGTAGAGTCTCAACATTTTTCATTAGTGTTTCAACTGTTTGGAGTTCCGTGAGAATAACACATTTTTAACATTGCCTACAATTCAAAATGTTTTATTTTCATTGAACTCCAAACGAAATATCCTAAAATCCTTAAAACCTCATTTTACAATATGTACGAGGGTAAAATAAAATAAACGCGGATGAATTAATCCGTATAGCGCCCGTAAGGGGGCTGTGAAAAAGGCAGTTAAGTAGGATTTCTGTCCGTTCAAAAGTAGAATATACTGAAAAATAAAAAAACGGACCAATCAGAATGAAAGATGCTGTTCATTTGCCATTAATCTTTCCGGTCAGTCGGTGTGGCTTTTTTTTTCTCTATACGCAGAAGTGCATTTATCTATTAGATATATAAATAGCTCTTGGTTTTGGCAAACTATTGATTAGGTTTTCTAGTTAGTTGTAGTTTTAAACAGACTATAGCCTAGTTAAAGGGTTTTGGACACCCTGCACCTCACGCACACATGGAATTCCCTTGAAAAACATCGCAATTTCTCTTAAAACTTCTCTCATGGGGTTTGTTACCATTGTTGGTCCTAACCGCGAATGAACGATGATTTCACCATAAACACGAAATCCTAACCGGTAATAAATCTCTCGTCCTGCATATTTTTTTATCGCTCTTTTTCGTTGGTTTCTGCGTTTCTAAGTTACTATTTAGGAGCAGACACGAAAAACGCTCTCCATCCTAAATATAGTTTTCGGTGCTCTGGCCGCCATATGCAAAAGGTGCCTTTGGTTCCCCCCCCCCTTCCAGGGTCCCACCCTTTTTTTTATCCATCTTCACTCTCGTCCCAACGCGAATGGGGCTAACATCTCTTAAAAATTGCTTTACTACCTTTGACTGCAGATCAAATCGTTTGACACATATGACACATTATTCGCGATCTAGATGGCGCTGCATTGGGTTTGGAGGTGGGCGCCCATATATTCCACCGAAACTACACATATTCGCGTGTATAAATGTTATACCAGTGTGTATGACCTCGTAAAATATATGGACCCGTAGAATAATAGTGTGTTCCCAACTTCCATCTGCCATCAAGAGGACAACTCGTACATTATTATTAACAATAATGCGTTACACGGGTGAGATGACGTCGTGATAGAGAAGCACGAGTCGATTATACGTATTTTATTCGTTAAATTTGATGGCGTGGCTCGTGTACTGCCTGACCAATATAATATATATATATTGGTGCTTCAACTGGTCACTGGACAGTTTTTTTAAAAAAATTACATCGATCAAAATTATTCAAAATTACATCGATGTTTCTAACACTGACTCGTACTTAATTTACACACACAGGGTTTACTTTTCACAGCCACTTTATTTCTTATCAATCGAGATCGGTTATCGGTTGTGCATTGATTAGTATTGGTTTTTTTTGTCTCGTGCCATCGCGGAAATGTTATTTAAACACATTTTAACGATCGATTAAGCGAATAAGACGTTTATACATAAATAAATAAAAATGAAGAAAAATGAAGAAAAAATGAGCAAATAAAGAGGTCTTTCTAGAGGACAAAGTGAAGGAGGATGAGGAGGGGTGGGTGAACCCCGTGCACGGGGTCATCACCCAAATGACCCACCCCCCCCCCTTTGCGTCTCCCCGGAAGTTCACCCTCAACCCCCTTTCTAAAAAAAAAAAAGTCGTAGCCATGTTTAAAAAATGGCGATTTGAAAAATAGCGACTTTTAGCACTTGACACAAATCCAGAAATAGCGACAAAATAACCGCCATTAAAAGATACAGATTTAAAAACTAGAACGACATTTTTGCTTTTTTTAGTCCGGTGGTTTAATAAGCGAGACAAATTCCGGTTATATATATATATATATATGAGTCAAATGACACACTAAAAGTGAACGAACAAATTCGCAATTTCGAAAAACAATTGATGGCGTAAAAGCAATAAATTTTCAATGACATTTTCGTAAATTGCTAATATTATACAATTTTTAATTATTTCCACCAGTCGTCAGACCGATAAGAATAAGATTTTTAATCGATTTGAAATGTTTTCATTTCGACGAAATACACCGGTCATTTCATCGCTTTCATACATTAAGCACTTTCATTTACTTTTAACTGAAGATGATTAAACGTACCATAAACGTTATAAAGAGACGGTAAATGTCACACTTTATTAGATTACATTTATTGTAACAACTTGGAAGTCGAGTTTTAACGCGTATCAAAAGTCACGCGTGAATATAAAAGCATAGATTTATTAGTGATATTTGAAATCCTCGCACACTCCTCGTACATTTAAGAAGTGTTTTAAAATTTAAAAAAAAACTCAATCTAATAACAGTAATAATTCAACAATAATAAAATTATGCGAATGAAAAAGTAAAATAAAAGCAAGTCTGAGTTCAACACACACACACCTACATGTTCAGTTAGTGCTTGAAACACAGAAAACTACCGTACGCCAATTAAAATTAGAATAATTGGGATTTAATGAATGAATGGGTATTCCTATCAACGTACGCCTCCTTCCTATCCAGAAATAGATAAAACTATTCCTGGATAGTAAGTATCATTAGGATGATGAAAATGGACGGAGTCTCATTGACATTTCAACTCTTACCGTATTATTATACCACGCATATAATAGAACGTACGAGGACACCCTGTACGTGTATTTAGAAATTTGTGTTGTGGTAAAAACATGTTTTATTTAGTGCAGCGCAAGTAATTTTTAAAAAATTCGGATGATGAAAAACGGGCGTCCTTCGTGAACCTCGGATGACGTCATCCTAGAGTGTTTTGCATAGCCTAGGCGCGTTTCCAAACCGGAAATGAGTCCGCAGGCACGCGCACATGTATAATTAAGCGTCACTCTCTGGCACACAATGGGAGAAATGTAATCTTTTTAGGCAAAATCCTCGATAAAAAAAACCCCATTTAATGATTGCACTCGAATAATAATACACGTACATCGTGTGCACGTAGCAACCCTTTTTTCAACGCTATTCCTATGAGAACAATCGCACGCATGCGCAGAAACAGAAAATGAAGGGCGTATTAATTTCAACGACCTTGAAAAAGTTGCCACCTCCCCCCCCCCCATTCATATATCCATGGACACGTATTGTGTGTGTCATGCACACCTCCATCTCCTAATCTGTCTCTGTTTTACCTTTCTACGCATTCAATTCAATTCAATGCAAAAGCGTGTTGCGTGCGTCAGATGGTGAAGCAAAAGTGCAAACAACGACGACGTTCAATGCAGCTGTTTTCCACTGCTGCACATATGTACGGTGTATTTAACGTTCCCACAAAGAACACTAAGAGCAAATATGAAATTGCACCGTGTACCACACATTCATACATTCATACATTAACACCGTATGCACACGCAATGTTATTTCCACGCCACTAACTATAATAGCCTTCGATATAAGGATTGAAAATGGCGTTCAACACGATAATTGTCATTCGATGAAATAAAACAGTGCGTTGGTGCGGATGATAAAGCGAATATCACGTGTATTTGTCCGAGAATGTCGACGAAACGTGTGAAGATACGGATGAAGACTCTTAAGAGCTAGTTATTTTGGGATAGGTAAAATCCCAATTGGTACGCTCGCATCTATTCGGATTGAATTGGAACGAAACGAGTTTCTATCACGTTTTTATTTATTTATATAAAAAGGAGTCGTCGTTACCTGTACGATGGATCCTGGCTCAGCATCCTTGTTATTGTTATTGTTATTGTTGTTGGTTCTAATTTCCCTGCCGGTTTCCTTATCGGCTCTCAAACAAGAAGCCATGGACACGAATCGTTTGAATTGTATAAGAAATCAAAAATAAATCCTCGTGTTGCATGGACTACTACTACGCGTGTACCATGTTGTTCTTCTTGTCCTCTTCCTCCTCTTCTTCCTCTTTTTCTTCTTCTTTTACCTCCTTTTTCAGCCTCATTTCTATATTTAAATTAAGGTATAGAAGAAGAGAGAGACACACACACACACACAGGCACACGAGAGCAACCGCTTTTTTGCCTGCCTACACACACACACACACGGGGTGGTAACACACGCACACTAAGACACACTATAGCACACGACTGACTACACGTAAGCCTACTTCCTCCTCTCTCGCGCTGACACTCGCAACTCGAACGCAACGTTCGAAATATAGTGAGAGAGAATTTTAACCCACGTGCGTCGGAAGCGACACGTGACTCTTAAAGGGGGAGGCGTCAAAGAATCAGTCAGTCAGTCAGACTCAGTCAGACTCAAGTCTGCACCAGGCACGAAAAGGGAGGAGCTAAGAAGGGAGGAGGGGAAAGGGAATTCCCGTATCGTTCGTTGAATATAATTGTTGACACGTACGTCAAGTTGTATCGTGTGCTAAAGTGAAGGCGGTGCATATGGATCGCCTTCATGGGGATCTGCCGATGGAAAATACCAAATAATAATAATAATATAAATGTAACTAAACGAATATGTTACGAACTATATTTTACGTGTAGAGTTAGAGAAGAGTGTGGAAATCTCTCAATCAGACTATGTTTAATACGTTCCCTAGGGCTTATGAATGGATTTCATTTGAAAATCTATTCACACTATACGATGTATTTATTGTATTTGAACATTGAATGGGGTGTGTTGCACGCATAAGAAGTGCTCTTTGGTCCATTCGAATTCCTTTTCATATTTCATTATCATTACTATTATTAAAATAGCATGCATGTACGTGAATACTCCGAAAGTCAGTCGAGACATATATAAGCGTACAACATTAACAAAGCCAGAGTGTCAAAGCGTAACACCTTGATCACATTATGGCGTTTTATCACCCACGTAAACACACATCTGGTTTTCACGTTTCAATTGTAACAGTTAAAGAACACGTGCCTACATGTGTACACGTACATATCTCCCTCCCAACTCTTTCTCATTTTTTTAGATACACGTATTTCGAAAGCTCCTCTTTCATTCGAATGCTGTGACCTTTAACCTAATCGGTGCAGCAGTTTGCTTCATCCGACTCCTCCGTAGCGCCATCAGGTGAGGTTGGTTTTCATCGCCCCAATCTTAAGAGGAATGGATTTCGATTTAGGACCCCCAGTGGTTGACTTCACCCTCCTTCCTTCCTCAGCGATCAACCGGGTTTGACCGACTTCCGGTCGACACTCGACCTTCTTTTAAGCGTTTTACTACGCACGGCCGACGCGTGCGTTGCCATCAATGACCAAAAAAAAAAGCGCACGTATCGGTGTAAGTGCCCATTGGTTTCACTCTAACACCACACGGACACACCGGATGATAAATGCATCATCATCTGCATGAATTTAATGACGAACATGCAGCAGGCGCCACTTTTATTTATGCCGATGATAAATTAAATTAAGCCTGCACTCATTATCGCAGTCAAACGATCGTTCCAAAAATGTTGATCAGCTTCACTTTCACGTATTTAACAAACTCTGATCCAACCGCAAAACCATCGCGCATTACAATTGTAGTAACGTTGAAGTAGAACACGCTCTTGAGGCAGCAGTTGAGTACCACGCATACAATGTACACCACATTGCTCAGAGGAATATGAGTTAGGGAAATGTCGAGTGACAACACTGCCAAGAACTAGATAAAATGAAATACCTATCTTTCTGAGGGTCTGGTGGGTTGCACCAACAAACGTTAAGCAAAAATCAAAGTTAACCTCTGGTTAATCGAGGAAAAGCGCACGTACCATAGGTTAACGTTAGCCCAGCTAATAGGCAGGATTGTAATATGATAATAATGGTTTATTTTTCTAAACAGAAAAAGGACAGTGATGTGATTGTTGGGGAACAACTCTTTCACACACAGCCTAGAATTCCTCGAGGTAACACCGACTGAGTCAGTATAACAGGAATCAAATAAAAAATAAAAAACGGAAAAAGTTTAGTTGCAACAAGATTTTGGGACGAAGTCGGAGTTAAGTGGTGGCCACGACGACTCCCGAAGAGACAGAGATTTTCCATACTCTCCTCAAAATACAACGAAATTTTCCCAGAATTCCTAGCTGCAATAGGCCATCTTCATGTTTACTATATACCTCGTGTTAAAAATCCCGATAGTAAAATGGTGGTGCAACAAAAATCCTATTTACCCTTAGGTTAACGCTCGGTTATATAGTTAACCCCAGGGTTATCTAACCTTTCACGATAATTCAGTCCAACGTGTGTTGCGGGGGATATTCAATGAGTGTACGTAGGTCTTTGGGGAAGGAGGATTGTTGGATGATGGGGGGGTAAGGACCTTTATTAGCGTGTGGGTTGTTCCCCTCTCTTTAACGAAATAACGAAAAAGGTGTTTTCAGTTTTCAGGAGACGCTGCCATCGAGACCACAGACGGTAATTCACCGGAAAGTTAAAAAAAAAAAAAAAAAAAAAGTAAATCGAAACCAGAACAACTCGTTTAGGGCATCGCGAGGTCCTCAGGGGTCATTGAAAGGCGGGGTCGTCCGTCGTCGCCGTCGCATTTTCGGTATGAAAAAAAGTGTTTTCGACATAAATTTTGGACAGAAGAAGCTGAGAGAGAGAGAGAGGTACATTTTGGATGTAGCAGAGTAATAGTGTACGTGGCGAAAAGAAAGCCCCCCCTTCCTCACTTCCCCCCAAAAAAAAGGCATTAGAGAGAAAGGCCGAAATTGAGGCTAAACCCGGGGACGAGGGCTATTTTTAGGGACCAGGGTTCAAACTCTCCTCGCGTTCGCTGCCTCCAATACCAGCTGCTGCTTCTTCAGCGTCTTCTTCTTCTTGTGCCTCTTTTTTGGACACATTCCAAGAGTTCCACGTGTGCCAAAATCCCCTTTCCCCTTTTGTCCTCTGTTCAATTGCACCGTATATCTTTCTCACAATTATTATAATATACACACGCATACTGAATATGCACCTCAATTTACACGGGGAGCCAACGACGATGGACACATCGTACACACGACCATTGGACATGGAACGGAGAGAACACACAGCCACAGAGACAAATGTCAAACAAACAAACAAACAAACGCACGCGGGCAAGGGAGTGAGATTAGGATGGGTTAAAACCCCTCTTTTTTTTACACGTGAGGTCGTCTGTTTAGCTCAATTATTATCGAGGCGTTCGTTGATCCATCGCGGGGCGAATGATCAGAAGCATCTGCGCGCATGCGCACTGCGATACCCACTGAATGGAACCGACTCGTGTGGCCCTTTGCCATTTCTTCGATTTGTACCCAAAACTTTAGCGATCGGTGTGTGATTCTCTACTAATATCAGTATGATTTTATACTGACGTCACCGTATATTTACTGGTTTTTGGGACTACTAATATCAGTATGGTTAGTGATGTCACTACATTTTTTTTTACTGATATCAGTATACGATCAGTATATCCACCGAAATTCAAATTCAACTTTCCTGAACATTCACTGACTTTTCCAGGTTTTTGAAAAGGTTTCCTCGACTTTAGCAAGTATGTTCATAGAATACAACGGAAACAAAATTTACCAATTATCGGTATTATTTTTTACGAGGGAATACGTGATTTTCCTTTATTACGCGAGTGTGACTATAGTCGGATTAACGAAAGAAGAAATCGGGCCTTTACCAAAAGCCCATCAGATGGAAATGTTAGTCATGGGACAGGAAATCGCGTAACAGTCTCTCTCTCTTTCTATTGGTCCATTTGAATTCCCAGTATTATTCTTGTATTAATCCGACTATACTATCGTTACCATCGAACTGAATCAAAATATTGCGATTTTTAAAAAAGAAAACTATACTTGGCTCGATTAACGAACTTGTAATTAATTTTTAAAAATTTGTCAAATAGCTTAATTAATGGTAAAAAAACAAACGCAGGTCTCTCATCGTAATCTACGCGTTGATAAGCCTCATTTAATTAAATTCCACCTCATTTTTAAATTTCACCTAAATTAGAGAATTATGAAAATGCTCCATTGCATATGGGAACTTACTGATGTCCGCCCACGCACTCTAGAATCTACAGTAGCATCCGTGTCAAAGGTTATACTCCACCCTTAATCTAATAAAGCAGTCGCGTAATGCTCCTGCTTTTGTTTGTTTGTTTATTTATTTATTTGTCCGGGGTGTGGGTTCAGACCCCGCAAAAGTCGATGAGCTCAGATTTTTTTTTGTAAATGCAGGTACATTGACGTAATAACGAGTTAGGTTTACGCACATTCGCCTCTTCCGTTCAGAGTATAATCTCAAAATGAATCGCGAGATTTTGATTAATTGTCTTAAAACTAATCCAATCAAATCCAGGTTCGATTTCTTCGGTCGTGAAAAACGCAATCCAATGTCGTTTGTAGCTAATAATTCATCTTAAAGCGCCTGCAGTGTGTGCGTACATTAATTAGTTCATCCTGCATGTATTCTGAATTATTGCTTTTCGACAGACAAACAGACAGACAAGACAATTGGTTAATCGATTCCGAACGGAAGCCATCTTTAATCGCCTTCCGTCCCCCCCGTGAAAACAATTCGATGAAAACGTCAATCTTCTTCACAGAAGACTAAGGGTGTTGCTATAAGGGGGGGATGGGATTAATGAAGACTACGAAGAAGGGCAGCAGGCCTTAAAACAAAATACATACATAAAAACCCCTTAACCCCTTTAAGGAACCGATACTTTATAAATATATGGAGCTTTTGACGAAACCCTCTTCTGAAATGGTTTTTTACGAGTTAGGACACGCAGCGATTACATATATATATACTCGTAGAAATGAATAAAGAGGAAGATGAAGATGCGAAAAAGGTGGCTAAAATAAGCTTCAAACCATTTACAGTACGGTGACTCATGTACACAACCACGTCAGGGTTTTTTTTTTAAAAAAATTTTGCAAAAAATTTCGAGAAATTTATTAGCACAACACTGGAGGAAATAAACGATGACAGACAATATGTATGCGTGCCACGTGGTAATGATTTCATTTCTTGAAATTTAATAATCATAATATTTTTAAGAAAAATAAATTTCGCTATACGTGTACGTGTCCTTTCCTCCTCTCGTCCGTTGATCCCTCCGATTATCATTTCGGTAAGTTTCGGTAACTTTTAACCTTTTCTGCAATACGCGGAAGAGTGTCACCCCCTTTTACGCGTATGAATATGAAAAATCGATCGATTTTCAAACGTCCCACGCATCTTAAAAAAATTGCCCGACCTTACACCATTTTTTAATTGGTTGAAATATGCGGTGCTTACGTAAATTTAAAAAACTCGATCGATTTCATTTTTAAACTTATTTCCTTTCTTAAAAATTGCCTAACTAAACACCTGTTTTTAATTTTAGTATTCATTAAATGACATTGCAATCTATCAAAATTTGGTTGAAATATGCGGTGCTTACGTAATTTAAATAAAAAAACAAAAAAAAACAGATACAATCGGAGATAAAGCGTGAAATGTGTTATTTCATAGAAAGAGCGATAGGTGGCTCCCTCTCACTTTGCATTGTTTTATATTATCTTATTGTTATTTTTTTTATCGCTCTCATGTAATGGCATAATAATTCAGCGCAAATATATATATATTTTTTTTTTTTTCAAAATAAGCGTTTTTTTCTCTTTTCTTCATTTATTAATTAGCCA
>JAQIXS010001031.1:0-34815 GCA_034700785.1 Rossiulus vilnensis | reverse complement strand
TATGCAAATTAATTGATCTTTAAAGAACATTAACGTGTTTACAAAACGCATTTTTCCGATTTTAAATCGGACATTTTTTTCCTGATTCAGGATGGCGAGTCGAATTTTTTGCACTTAAGTGTAGATAGAAACTTCTAGAAGCAGGATCAAGTCAACACAGGGGACGCTGTATTCGCTTCTGATTTTGTTTCCAACAAACACAACTGCTTGATCTTATTTGTTTCTCTCTACTTTGGGAACTTCTCAAACAGTGAAGATGTATTGTAATTTTCGTTAGCTTATTGTAAGGGCACCAAATGCCCAGTCAGTTTTGAGTCTT
Source organism: Rossiulus vilnensis (assembly GCA_034700785.1). Classification (NCBI taxonomy): domain Eukaryota; kingdom Metazoa; phylum Arthropoda; class Diplopoda; order Julida; family Julidae; genus Rossiulus; species Rossiulus vilnensis. Next base: position 34,496 of record JAQIXS010001031.1, on the reverse strand, counting down.
TGTTGAATAAAAACTGTTCAATTATTTTAACTCAAATCTTCTGAGATAATCATTTCAAGTTGAAGCTTAAAACGAATAATCAACAATTCGAGAGACCAGCAGCTTGTGGATAAAATATCCACTTCGATGTACAAGGATTAAGAAATTCAGGCAAATTTCTCAATCTGAAGAAGAAGCAGTGATTCCAAAGATCCATCTTAAAATCGGAACTTATTATAGGATAAATTCGGCCACTAGTTTTCGATAACTGTTGATGGTAATTAAATAAGTCAACATCACCGCTGAAGAACATAAATATTGGTGAAATATCTCCGAATTAATTGATCGTCATCCACGCCACAACAAATTGAAGTAACTGTTTGACATCAATGCAGGGATAAAGCAGATGTCGTATGATTAATTGCTTGCTTATCTTGTCATAATTCTGCGCAATTTTGACCGTGGCAGCTCGCCAGCTACCTTGCAATTTCCACTGCGTAACGTAGCAGAAGGAAGGAAAAAGGGGTTTGATGGCGAAATGGTAATGTGGCGAATTTCACATTGTCAGTTCTCATAACTTCCTGTAATAGTTTAAATAGTATGCAGAAATGTAAATAAAATAAAATTGAATAAAATTGAAAATGAACACTGTTTCTATACCAGATATTTGCACAGCATTAAGCCTCCATATACGCTGTATATACTTTCACTTAAATAGGAGCATTGCTTTTGTTTGGGTCCATTTTTAGAGTATTTCATTCGAAAAATTAGATATTAGTACAGGATGTTTAGAAGAAAGATGTGAACACTGTATAACGTTTGATACTTGCTTTAAATTATCATTTTTGCTATCAATCTCATGTCACACATAATATTCCAATGGAACCTTATTTTAAGATTAAAGTGCAACTTATTACGGCAAACTCATTAATTCAGATCTTACTACTTAACAAAAATCAAATTTATAGAAGCACGTGATACAGAATTTGTAAATTTAGCATTAAATTGCCCTGCATTTGTTTATGTTCAAGAATTACAACGTCAATTTGGAGGGCAATTTTGCATTAATTTTACTTACATTTTTTCCTGTCCACTTATTTATGTGTTTAACTTGTGTATGTGTTAACCCCTACTCTAGATAGTCTGTTTAATGGTCATCATTAGTGATTTATGATAGTATTCCTATTGTTTTATTTTAGGAAAGTGGAAAGCAAAATTGTTAGTAGTTTCAAGATAATAGAATAAATTCTCAAAAATTATTTATATTCACTGCAAATGTGTTTTTGAGTTAACACAGAATCGGGTTCCCAACGTTGAAGACATGAAAATTTCTTAAAATCAATTATTTAATAAAAGATAAAACGAAACGGCATAGTAACAGCAAAAAAGGAGTTTTTAATGTTTTATTTCAGCATTTTGTTTAATTACTGCCTCCTTTTTATACTCTTATTTATTTATTAAATAAAAATTACAAACCAGAATTTAAGTCTTTCATAAAACAAAGTGCTGGAAAATCCTTTCATGTGATCTGAAAAGAAGAAATTCACAAGTAATTAAATATGTTTGAATCATATGACATCAGTGTCTGCATTTTTGCCTGGCAGTGCATTAACAGTTTTTCGCTTTACACATAATTAAGGCCTCCGTATCCTTATGCCTGCAGATAAATGCATATACTAGGATGGTTAAATCCATGCATCCAATTTATTTGGTGATTACCACCATGTTTGGATGATCATCAACGCTGTTGCAAGTTGGACTACAAAGAAATGTGAGAGTTGGGTCATAGTCCAGCTTGAGACCCATTAAATTATGTATGGTTAAATTTGTGACCATTTATGTGACCTTTTGAGTGTTGATGTGTTTGTATTAACAATATTTATTTGCCTGAGTTGGTGAAGGTCAACTAGAGTTAATGATTGATGGAATGTGGTTCTATTGTGTGCAGTACGGGATGACATTCCAGAGCTACATAATTATTGCATTAATTAGATGTTATGCATGATTTACATTTTTTGAAATGTCGCTGATGGTTCGCCAAGGTGTTTATATACAGTGCTGGTGGATGGTTTAGGCAGAGGTTATAGTGAGCTTGGCCAAGCAACTTGACTCTCCTGGTGCTGATTTTTGTGACCATGTTTGGTGAAATATTTCTGCATGCTGAGTTGTGAGTTGTTTACCTTGATTGAGGTTGTATTATTGATATTGTGGAATTGTTTCATCCCTGATTGTTCACTTTGATAACACAAGATTACCATGAACTTTTAACTAATTTTTACTTTTGGTAATTGATTGTATATCGAATGGAATTGTGATGCATGGCCAACTAAGATAATTAATTTAATTGAATCTTTGAATTGGAATTGATTTCTGGAATGACCCAGGTTTTGACTCACCAGGCATTATCACAAATGACACCCGTTAATGAGAACTAATTACTTGATACGCTTCCCTTTGACGTAATACTAGTTTTTAGAGACGAATGGAAAAAACTGAGCCGTTCTGGCTCCGATTTGTTCATGTTACGATGACTGGATAACCTTGTTTGCTAGGTATACAGTAATGTCGATTAAATATGAATAATGGTAATTTGTTTTAAATGTTACCGAAATTTTTACTTACGCACTGACACAAGCTAAGCGGGTTCACAACCCATGTCCGCTTCCCAGGTTTGGTTTTGCACTGAGGGACAAGGCCAATACCTTATTGATAATCGGTCCAAAATGTTACTGTAGATTTCTTCACCCTGACAACCTAATCAAAACTGTTTCTGCCTAGTGCGTTTAATTACCTTTTAGAACAAATAAATACAGCCATGCCGAAATCAGTTCTATACCAACAAAATTGAAGAAACTAATAAAATGTACATGTAAATTCCCTTTTTATGCATTTCGCGCGCTAGATGTATGGCATTCTTGCACATTAAAGATTTTTTTTTACTTTTGTTCTCCTGTATCATGCATACACGCACATTTAACGATAACAATTACTTGCAGGAGTTAAGGAAGGATATTGCCTAACTCCTGAGCATCGATGGCTCGAATAAACTAAATATTTTAAATGTACATGTAAACATCAAAGTTGCTACACTCCTAAAAAATAAAAGCAGTGTAGTGCTTGTTTTGACTTGCGACATTTTGATATGTCAATAATGTCACTATGCTGTTTCATCATGTTTACACTTTGGAACCTCCGTAAAAACTCATCAAAAGTCGAAAATCATATCACGAGACCCTTTTCTTATTGGCATATTCACTGTACTTGGGAACACAAAAAATAATAATAAATATACTGTATAAGAATAAATTTAAATCAAAAGTGCAGTGATTGGGTAATTTGGCCTAGATTCCGTTTTCAATGAGTTCCGAAAAAATGTATGCTTAAATTTCACACAATGTTAAAATCGTCAAATGTTAAAACTGATGCTGCGATGTGTTCCTTATCGATGGCCTCCAAGTCACAAACTCGCCGACCGATTGACCTAGTCATTGTCAAGGACGATTGCAGAGACTGGCAGCCAGTATCTAGTGGAAAAACCGCCGTGGTAAACACGTTGCACGTTCAAGACCCAGCTCGTAAAACCTTGCAACAAATGCCTCTTGTAAAAAAAACACAATTGCCATATTTTTTTTTGCTCGGAGGCGTACGCCTACCCTACAATCACTTTCTACATTTCTGTTGCAAGAATAAGTTGATTTCGTGTTAACCGTTGAACATAATCTCAGATGGGCTGTCCATTAAATACTCCATTTGATAATGTTTATCTTTCCATCTCTCGTGAGTTTGACCTGAGAGGGAACTCGAGACATTAAAACTCTCCGAGCCGTGCCCATTTGATCTTTTGCGAGCATATGATGAAAGTCCATCACATGCGGAAATGATGATTAGAGCTTTAAAGAAACATTAACTGGGGCGGCACTCGTATTGAGAAATTTACACCAGAAGTCTGATTATGCCAAGCCCGAGCTCCCAACCAACATGTAAATGATTATATTTTTGGATTTTTACTTTAACTATCAAACGTAGCCAAGGGCCAGCGTGGTCGGTCATCTTACAAACATAAATTGATGCCTTGGCAAGACTAATGAATTTATATAAGCGGCAATCTCAGTGCATGAAAATTAATACTGTAGGATTCTACAATTACATGTATCGAAGATAATGAAAGCCGAGCAAATCAGCAGGGTTCAAGTAATGAAACGTTCAAAAGCCAAATGAATTTGACAAAGCCCTTGATCAGGATTTGAAAATAGGGGTTCGTCTAATTGTAGGCTACATGGGCCTACCTTTGAAATAATAGTATAATAGTACAAAAGTAAATTATCACTTTCTTTTTTAGTCACGTCGTTAAAGCGATTAAGGTCTTCAAAGATAATTGGTTAAATTTAGGTCATCAAAATCCTTGAAAAGTCATTAGTGTCATTAGGAAAGTATCGGTGAAAAAACAAACAATTTAACGTCCAATATTTTTATCTACATAAATAATTTTATGCTAAATTCTTCAAGTCATTGAAACATCGCTGGTGATCAAGGCAAGGCCTTGTGCTACCCCTATATCAGCAAAAATAAAAAAGCTTAAAACTGAGGGGAGAATAAGTACAAAAAATAAAGAAAAATGCAGATTATGTTTTTGAAAATTTAAGAAATCGCTTATAATCCTTTGGCATTAAAAAACCACCCGCCAACATTTCATATTAGCGGACTAAATTACGCTACATAGGCTATACATTTACATTATATTCGATATTTGTGATCCAGTTTTTGAGTAATTTTCTCTTACTTTAGGATTAATGGTCATTGTATTAATGCTTTTATACAAATGTTGACCATAATTTCAAAATTGTAATTTAATTTTTATTTACATTTCACCTGCGGTAATTCCTTCACTAATAATAGTTCTACACAAAACGTTTAAATAAAATAATGTAGGTGATGAATCTTTACTTGTGATTTAGTTTTTACAACTGTTGCTTAATAATAAATATTTCCAAGACAATTTCTTATACAAAAAATGAAATTAAAATCCATTATGATTGTTTTAAATTTTTCGTCTAGTCCTTAAGACTTTTCTTTAATAATGAAAATGTATAAGAAATAAAAGTTAATTATGCTATTTTACTAGGATTTAACCCCCAACCACATGTTTTCAAATCATACGCACAGTCACACTTTATCTTATATAACATGTTAGTTATATAACATAACATATAATCTTATATAACAAGTTGAAATAGTTACATGTATAATAATCGTATCACAGATGTTTGGTTAGTAGCATTAGGTTTTAATAAAAACGAGTCGGTCTATAGGCCTACATGTACATGTATAATCCAGACAAATCACAGCTGTGCTAGTACGAAGGCATACATCCGCTTAAGGGAAGTTAATTAAAGTAGGCAACGCCTAGTTCAGTAAATTTGTATTTTAATAGAATGAGAAAGAAAAGTAATTTAATATGTGCTGTAGTAAATGTTAAATGTACAGTTAATCGCAAATTTAGTCATAAGATACCAATGTGCATCGCCAATTTACAGAAGACCGAATTACCTGTTCCAATGTTCATTTTGTTTCAACAATGATTTGCCAAAAGCAATTCATTGCGTGCATGACGCCAGAGCTATTATAATTTTTTTTTTTTGGTTTACAATGATGAAGCAACTTCAGAGTCGGAGTAAAGAAATAGGTCGGTAGTGTCAGTGTTCATTCACTGTGAAGGCTAACAAGTAGAGAAGGTTAGGAACACCAAAGGATAAGCTGCTCGCCATGGGTGAAAAACCGAATTCTCTCAACGGGTAAGGGCATCAAATTGATATATTTCGCCAAACCTAGCATTTGCGATTTTCGTGGACATTTTGCCTCATTTACATATAGCCCCACGAAACCTCCTCCGGGAAAGTTCATAAAAATACTGGAGTACAACATTCACTATGAAAAGATTGGCCACGGGGACCATATTGTTTTTCTGACTCCTGGTGCAATGGGTATGTACGATCGAGGCATTTTCACTGATAATAATGAACCAAGTGTCAGAGCAGTCGTTGACGTAAAATTTATGCCAGGCCGCCATGAAAAGATGACAAACAGAGCTCTGAAACAGAAAAAGTAATGACGCGACAGCACTGAGGCACTTCTCTGAAGCGCTTCAAATTGTCCTAAATATTACATGCTTTTGTTTCAAATTGATTTTCGAGCGCTTCCTCAAATCTACCCTCAAATCCGTATTCGCAATATCTTTGGAATAAACATTTCTGACTATCATTTTGGCTTAAGAAATGGTATTAACTACATGTTTTTAATTTATTTTCTACGTTGAGGAATATAACGAAAATGTTATAAAAATCGGAAAATGTGTTTTATTTTCGACTTCCAGGAAGTACACTAATGACCTTGGAGCTATTTGCCAAATATGTAAAACGGTGCCTTTGCACATTCGTGCTATCATTAATTGTTATCAATGCTTGATCAATAACTTTTTAAATGTCACGTTAATTTAACCAAAAAAATAATTAAAAAATGACATGTACAAATTCTAATTAGTACCTTTGAAAACAGGGAAAACAGTTTTCGAACGTGCCATGTAGGCAACGTTTTTCCGGAGATTTTAATAGGAATTTTTACACCTTCATTTATTTAATTTATTATTTTTAAAGAAATTCTTACATCTTCATTTATTCAATTTATTATTTTTCAAGAAATTCTTACATCTTCATTTATTTAATTTATTATTTTTAAAGAAATTTTTAAATTTTAAATTTACTTAATTAAGTTTTTGCATATTGGGAATAAACCTGTAGCTTCAAGGTCATTGTATGCATATGTTTACTGGGAGTTATTAGTTTGACTTGCTGATTCTAAACATTGTAGCACCCCTGACGCATTAGGAGAATTTTTGGGTGAAAAAATGGTTTCCTGGTTTTCTATGAAAAGCTAAGGGAGTTTGATTTCATTCCCCAGATTGAAAAAAGAAATGCTACTTTTGAAAAAAATTGCTAAATCCTAGCTCCGCTACTTTAATTGGCCATATTGCCGTTAATAAACATGCATAATGATTGTAAATATTGTAGGTTCGACAAGAACGAATTTCGAAGCTCAACTGGAGCATTTCGACAGAGACAAATTCACATTAATTGCCTGGGATCCTCCTGGCTATGGATTCAGCAGGCCGCCTGACAGAACATTCCCTGACAATTATCTTCAACGAGATATTGAAGTTGCTGAACAATTTTTAAAAGTATTTGGAATATTTTAACTCCTTATAATAAGTTGAAGGCATACAAACAAAAAATACTTGTTTTACTCTGCATAAAACCTCACTCTGTAATGTGAAAAATTTGCGAAGAAATGCATTGTAATTAATTTAAATTTGAAACAAAAATATTAACTTCCAATTTCTTATAAATATATAACTAAGTTTGAACGTACGTTCAATTGATTTAAATGTTATTGATAACATTGCCTATCCATGCTTTTTTGATTATATGTCCAATTCAGCATTTGGAAGATTTAAAATTATTCTCGTTGCCGTTTTTCTTTCTTTCTTTCTTTGAAATATAAATCCAAGCTCATATCGAACTAAACTTTGCTGATTTAGAATTTAAGACTACAACTAATACTTCAGTTAATACTTCAGCATCTTCAAATCTATACCAACACAGAAACTGCCAATTATCAAAATATTAAGCAAAAAGCATGGAATTTCTACATGTATGTTAAGGAAAAACGTACAGCTAACATTCATTTATTGTTTAACAAGGCCATCGGTGTATCAAAGATGAGTATCATTGGGTGGTGTCAAGGGGGAACCACAGCAATTCTGTTTGCCGCTAAAAATCCTCACATGGTTAACAAATTAGTGGTGCAAGGGGCAAAAGCATACATTTCAGACACGGATAGGAGCAAGATGGAAAGTAAGACAGTTGATTAAACATTTTAGAGCAGAAGTTGAATGGGTCACAATTTCTACATTTCACTAAACATAGCAATGACTGATTATGATTATCTACAGTGTTTAAAAACCTTCAAATGTGGCCACCAATGCTACTTGAACACAATGTTTGTGTTTATGGAGAAGAATATTTTAAAACCCACTGGATGAAAAGCATGGATGCATCAATGAAAATACACGCAGAGCGTCAGGGAGACCTTTGCAGAAAGGAACTAAGTTTGATTCAATGTCCTACCCTGGTGCTCCATCCAAAACTGGATCAGTGGATAGAAAAAACTCATCCAGATTACCTTGCAGCTAATATTAAAAATGCTCAGTAAGTATTGTATGTCGAGTTACTTAAATTTACCATTAAAATCAAAATAAAATCAGAATTAAAAACCAACAATACCTTATTAAGGAACAGATTATACAAATTTACATAAATGTTTTAATACAATATACAAATCCAAAATTAATCACAGATATTTCAGATCTTAACAGTACATTAGCATCTTGCATGTAACATTTTTAATAAGGTATCTCATAACCAATTTACACATTGTTCTATTTCAATTTGTTAATGTTAAATATTATCAAAAAAATTTCTCATTATTCCCTATGGGAGGCAACAACCATTGTTAATATATGAGCAGACCGGTCAACCACCGTCAATTACTAAATGTGTGATTCTCTTCCTAGATATCAAGAACTCTCAGGAGGACACAACTCCCATCTACAGTATCCCGACGAGTTTAATAAAATCGTCGAAGAATTTTTGTTAGCATAAGTTTTGATGTAATAAGTGTTCTTGAGAAATGCAATGCTTTACAGCACATTTTCTTTTAGAGTAATTACTTATCAGTTATATATGTAACACCATATTCCCTGCTTTCAAGGCATTGTTGGCATTTTCATCAGCAATAAGTGTTATATTGTATGAATGTCATATTAAATAGATTATTTTACCTTACAATTAATTCAAAAATTATTAAGTAGTAAACAAGCATTGGCACATTGACAAATCAAAAGGCCAATCCCAAACATGATTGTTTTCCCGTTAATTACAATTTACGCCACTATTTTGTAGCTATAAAGAAGCAAAAACACTAATGTTTGACTTTCTTCAAGAACTGATGAACATTATTTAAGATGCATTAAAAAAAATGGATTGTTTGTAGGAAAATTATCCTAATTTCACTGTGGTCACTCAATCGATCTCTATTGTTATTCAGAATTTAAGTTTTTTCTCCAATAATCGGAAAGTAAGGAAAATTTACTTCCGAACATCTACCTTCACTCTGTACCATGCATTATTAAGGACGCCTCTCAAGTTCCACAGTGGTGCAACATTTTCGGGTTGAACATTATATGATGAATCGGTTGCCTTGCAGATTATCTCAAGTTCAGTATTACGTTTGGTGGTTGTAGGAATCGGAATGTTCACCTAAAGTAAAACACGATCTTAAATATGCTTTCCAAAACGAAAACTGCATTCCTAATTTTATTCCTAACATTTTCTTCTGTAATGGCCGGTGGGCAATAAATGCTACTACAGGGTTCGTGCTAAACTTTAGAAATCATTTACCTGACATTTTGAAAATAAATTCTATAGTAAAACCATCAACGGGAATATTTATTAATTACAAACTACCAGAATCTGTTTTTTCGCAGCTCTAGTAATTTCTGAGCAATTGCATTTTATCAGTAATGTAAACAAAAATATTAATAGTTATAAACAATTACTTAGTAATTAGAGCACCTTTCATAATAAGTGCCACTCAAAATTCAGTGCATATTCATAAGGGATTTTACTGATTTTCGAGAAAAAATGGAATTTCCCCTGACTATCCCCTGTATTATGCAAATGTATAGAGCCCTTCCACATCATTACATACAAATGTCGCATTTTTATCATAACGTTTTGAGGGTTAATTCAAGTGTGTAATTTGCTCTAAACAATTAAAGAAATTTCTGATCGTCTCAGAAAAACAGAAGAAATTAGCTAAAACGTTTTTGCTGTGAGCCTACCTGCCATAACCTCCAAGCCCAAGCACGATTTATTGGTGTCTCATCCGGTTGCAGTTCAGCTGTATGCCAAGTTTTGCCTTCATCTGAGGACACATCAACTCTAACGACCTTTCTACCTCCACCACTCCACGCATAACCTAAATTAAGAGAAGAAATCATTAAAGAAACGGACTAGACCATCAAATGTTACATTAAATACAATCTGCATACAGAAAACTTGACTTTGCAGTGACACTTAACAAGTCGCTTATCAACAACAGCTACTTCAAAACGTCAAAATTATTAAGCTGACCTTTTACAGTGATCGCACCATTAACGGGAGAAACCGTGGCTCCATTCGCAGGCTCACAAATGGCAGACTGGATCGGCAATTCCTGAATTGATGGAGCAGACTTGAAATCGACGTTATCCCAGTCCACATTGGGGGAAAATCCTTATCATTAAAGCATACGGTAATACTATTTCCGTTACAAGCGACTGCTTTTTTCAATGACTTCAACGCGCTTGCCTTTATAATCATTTTGCTGCCAATGGCTGTCACTTTCCTCTTCGCTCGTGATTATTCGACCAAGCCACTTCACGTTGCGAGCGCCGACGATTCCTGGTGCGATTAAGCGAACGGGAAAGCCATGATCCACTGGAATGGGTTCGCCATTCATTTCATAGGCAACAAGCACGTCTCCCAGAGGATCCATGGCCTTGTCCCGCACGATTGAAGCTCCGTATGGTACTCCTGTGACATCAGTGTCCAAACCTGCATAAAAATGCACAGTCGTGACAATTGCAAGAAACGTACCGTAAGTAAAAGTATTCAAACTGAACCATCATTTTATGTCCCGCTTCTATGGGGCGCATCAAAAAGGATGCAACCCACGTATTTGTGTATTTAAATGTTTCAAAATGCACAAATCATAAAATAGGCAAATGAGACATAGATATATACATGTATATACCTTTAGAACAGAGCCACAGTCACAAAATGTATCAATCAGACGAGATATTTTCGACTTGTTGGAAACCACTCAAACTCCTCTTATCACACGTTTGTAAGATTTGTATGCAAAATAAATCTCAACACGTTCGTCTTTCGAAAAGAACATGCCAGTACAACATGAAGGAATGCCCCATCTTTAGGGATAGCGCCCTTTTCGAAACACCCTGTATAATAAGCCAGAAAACACAAAATTCGGTTGCCAATATTTAATATCCTCAGTTTATAGCAAAAATGCAACTTCATTTTGTAACACCTGACATTTTCATAAGCAATCTATTTTGGATTTTCTGAAGCGTAACTGCAGGTAAAACTGAAATAAACGAAACTTATTCACCTTCAAACTGAATGTGTTTCACTTTCACATCGTCATCTGTCAATCCAGCATAAAGCAAAACATCTCGCAGTTTGGCACCGCTCCATGAGGCATTGCTGATGGCTGCAGCACCCCAGTTCAAACCCTTTACAGCTTTGATCTAGTCAAGAGTAACTGAGTTACATCTCTCAATGCAACTCCAAATGCACTTAATAAATTACCAAATAATTAAGAATGTATCCTTATATGATAAATGGTTCGTACAAATTTGAATGGTCCCTAAAAGAGTAGCCCTGGCAGGAAATATTGACTAGAGTGCAATTGTTTCCATCATATGACCAGAATTCAATTGTCATCCCTTGTCATGCATGATTAGGTTTGCATAGACTATCTGCTGATATTAAATTAGATGAAAACGTGTATGTAACCCAAAAATTGCCTGATGCAGACATTTTCAGACAAACGCTACGTCCTTTCTCACCTTAGTTAATTCACTGCGACGATTGCCTGCACATTCAATAGTTGCATTGATGGTATGTTTATGAAAGTTTTTCTTCAAATCAGCTAGGGACAATGTGACTGTTCTCAAACCAACACCAGTAATTTCCAGTTCATATGTCGCTGGATCAACATGCGGCACGGGAAGATGGTTTCGAACAAAAAACAAGTTGCTACAATGGTGAAAATCAATCGTTCATTACAAGATGTTCAAGATAAAAAAATTAAAAAATCCAAGTGCTCTCTTGAAACTAAATTACCTTGGAGTCTGAAAGCTGTCCACCAGAATTCGCAGCGGTGGTTCTGCATTAAATGGTTTGACCGAGCTTGGCTTCAGAGCCGGATGACGTCGAGGATCATCGGCATAAGGATCAGCCATGTTTTTGGAAGCCTGGCCCCTGTCCTCCTCTTTTAAATTCCCAATTCTGTACTTTTCTAGCATTGCCAACACCTGTGGATTTTGATGCACTGCATACAGCATCCAAAATGGTTCCAATGCACCACCCGCTGCTATTAAAATTTTGTCTCCGCCTGGGTGCTTGTCGACAAACTGAGTGATATCATAAACACCGTTTTCAAAGGATACCCAAATTTTAGTGGCTTTTGAATCATGCTTGGCAACATCGTCCGCCGTGTATGTTGGAAGGTTAGGCAAAACCTCCGAGGATTTACTGGTTTGTTGATTTTTTGTAGCTGCTTAATAATAAAACGATAGCTCTAACAGCAGGCACTAAATACAACTGAACATGTGAATGCAATGGTCATTGCCGAAAAAGTCTAACAAATTTTCAAGAGCTGTAACAATGTTCAAATTTAATATCTTCATAAGTTAAAGTCTAAATCATCTTTCAATACACAATACGGTAATCTGTATTTATATAATTTACCACAAATAAAAATTCAAACTTTATGAAGTTTGGGATGGCAACCGTTTTTCCAATGAGGGGCTATGCATAGTGAAGTCCATAGCAGAGAAGTCCTTGAAAAGTGGACGAAGTAGAATAATGTATGTCATGGAATATGTATGGAATGGTGGTATGTAAAGAACGGATGTGGTTAATCTATGTTGATTGTGGGAAAGGTCTTCAAAGATTGAAAAATTTATCGACGCTCTTTATGCACATTCCCTAATAATTGATCCCTTATAATTGGTTTGCAAACTTTTTCATGCTTTTGTAAAACAATAATGAAACTAAAACAGATTTCTTTCCCAGCATTTCTGTGCATTATTGTGTTATTTTTTATTACCAGTATTCAAATACGAATAACATTTTACGAACGAATAAAGTTTAAAATATACGAAAGGTTATTTTAAATACTTAGTAAAACTAAGGTTTGATTACAAATTAATTTAGCCTATTCAAAAAAACAATTTTCCCAGGTACTAATATCTAATTGCCTGCCATTATAGAATCAGCAGATACGTTTTGCAAGTAATCAGCATCTCCGAAAATTAGCCTTACTGCAATATTTAATTTCAAATAAAATAACCCAATATTTGGTTAATATTGGAAGTAAATTCGCAATTTGATGGAGTTAATTTAATCTAAGATGTTAAGAATTATCAAAAAAGAAGAGGCCTGACAATTAGAGCATCTGCTAATGAAGGACCATCTGAAAGAGCAGGTTTTGTAACCCTTTTAGAAAATTCAAGCTTTCCGTAAATAGAAATTTCATTAGTAGTTCAGTTCCTTGAAACCTCCCCCGTGGTGTCTAACTAGCGTGTTTACATTAAATCTAAGCATGTATTTAGCAATTAGCATACCAATGAAAACTAAAAAAGGTAATGGAAGGAATTATAAATAATAGGATATGTCAACAAACGGAAAGGAACCTCAAATCGCCTAAAGTACACAATAATTAGTCCAAACGCACTCGGTTTGATTGATACCAGACAAAATTAAACGGATGAAAGATTATCAAATTTATGCAACATTGGGTCCGAAACAGTTGAATGCCCTCAGCCTTAAAACATTGGAACTTAGTCAATTAAAAAAAACTCACCATTATTCGATTTTGCATAAGCCAGTGGCGATTTAAAAGCAATCACTGCACCGACTAAAACTGCTGCTATTGTGCCATATTTCAGATACCTCCAATTTGTTTGGTTTTGGTCAGTCTGATAATCAGAATGTAGTTTGTCCGTTGAATAATTTATTGGCGAAGAAGTATGCAAACTGGCAAAAGTTGTGTTTAGGGAATTTCTTAACAACTTGTTACAACTGCTCCTAGAAATTATTAAAACGTTGGTCGGCACCCTGTAAAATTAGAATACAAACCATTAATGGCTATTAAATGTACTTGTCGTTGATATGTGAAGCTACATGAGAACTACGTACTTGTGGCTGACTATACATGTACAAAATGATTGGATCATATTTTGTTTCGTTAGTAGATTATTGCCTAAGCGAATGGTAAGTACACGACAATGCGTTGCCATTTCAAATCTGGAAAGATATATCAACTAATAAAACAAATACTAAAATACGAAACTCCCCTAATTAAGAAATAAAAGGTATGTTGGTGTTTCACGCGAAGTGAGAATTCATAATTTTTGAGTTACTGAAGGCTAATTAATCCTACCAGAATTAAAATAATAATAATATAGGGTTATTCCAAATGATACATCGGGTTAAAAAGTCATAATTTGCAAACTATCGAACGGAGTCGACCATGCCAGACAAAACATGAAAGAGAAACTGTCTAATTTTGAAATGTGCGCATTAAGACATCCATACAGTACATCGAGTGGTAGCATGACGTCCAGATATAAAATAACGACTATGCAACAAAGGTCTTTTGCATTGTGGTGCATGGATAATGCCCATTCTTAGTCATTGCTTAGTAATGCTCATCCTTGTAAGTAAGCTTTCGCTTGGAGTCTTTGAACGTGGAAATAATATTTTTTAAAGGTAAGCAAAAAAAAAGTACTTTTTAAAGAAAAAAGACGTCTTTTTTATCATAGTTAAATAATTGAACAAAACACTACAAAATGATGGGTAAACTTTCAACGCATTGGTGATTTAACCAAGTGTTCAGTGAATTATTATATCCATTTTTTAAAAATAGCAAGTGTGCATTAGTTTCTTTTGACAAATTTATACAATGCAATATGAATTAACGACCATTTGAGGGCAACGGGTATCATTGCATGGTTGCAAACAATAGTATAATAAAAAAATACCAATACCCATCTAGATTTTTAAACTTATAAATAAAAAAGTGTGTAGAAAATCATTTCTGATTAGTAGTTTGTATTTTATTTAAAGTTTGAAGGTTTTTTGGTGATCACCTTTGCAGCATTCCAATATAACTGCCAGAATTCCAACTTTTGGAGTCCATGAATATAATAAATTACTCTGCATACATTTTTTTCAACAAACGTAACAGGCCTACCTGGGTTTTCGAGCTATCTTGTTGCACGCTATTTAATGGGAAAAAAATTTCCCGAAAATCCTTTACATGGTTTCTGCTCTTTCGCTTATATGTGAATTAAACAGATGGGATCCCGGCAATGTTTAATAAATGGAAGGCGTTTTAATAATAAACAACAACCCAAACATACTGTATCAAGTGTGTATAGTCGGTAGGTTATCAGAAATGTGTTTACATTTCTCTGTTGGTTGGCGACAAACGCATCCACCAACAACATACAGACTGCAGTTAATACGTTGCCAATGTTCAGCTCCAGAGGCTTGTTATATAAAGGGTGATGGCATTGTATGCAAATTTGTAGGTAAAACAGGCATGATAATAGCTTGCCATGATCGAAGATTGGCAAATGTGGCGTACAGTATGTGTAGTTCAGAAAGAAAGTTGAGGAAAATTCTGAGTTGGGTGAAAGGGGGAAAGAAACACGAAGAATTAATTCCCTAATTTTGCTGGTGGCCTGATTTATTTTAATAGTTTCATGTCATTCTTATTATGTGGCCATCTGGAGGGTATCATGCCCCTGTGTAAATGTCAATATAGTAGGCTATAGTGCAAAACTATATAGGGGCATACAGTGAATATGCACATACATGCTCTTATGTTCGTAAAAAACTTGGGAGTCACCTTTGGAAAGTGCGTTACAGTAATATTCAATCAAAGTCTTATGAAATGAATGCTACATATGCGCTACAACCTGAAGCGTTTTGAAGTTACATGACCGTGGGACCTGGTGCATCGGAACGCGCACCGTAAACGGTCTAAATAAATACCGTTTACGGTAGTTACAGTCATCACATTATTGGTCCAGACACAGAAAATAAAAATCCATCAATCTCTTACCTTATCGGAAGGATCAACCATGAAGTTTTCAACAACAACAAAATTGCTGCGACACACGGACTATTTTATTCAGAAGGAAACCCTTTCCAATGAAGGTCAAAATCTATGATGATCGATTATCCGGTTCACACGAGCGTCATTCGCGCACGTGGATAATAAGAACCACTCATAAAATACATGACTACAATAGCCCAGCACCATATGTTTAGCAGGCCTGGCTATCATAGCGAACTCAATGGAGACAGTCGTTATCTTTATATGCGTCATGTTTTTCGATTTAACCAATTAGAGTTGAGCATCTTCGTATAGCTACGCCCTAGCATGGACTGTTATTCTCATATACAGCTGGAAAATACGAATTCGTGACACAAGCAGAATACGTTGCCAATGTTCAACTCCAGAGACTTATTATATAAAGTGAGCTATGACACTACAGTAACAACTAGGGGCTAATTGAGTAAAGGGGATATAAGGGGCTATTGCCAATGCTTACCTATGTGAAAACAGTGATGCCCATTCAAACCATTTTCCCATATCGCCATATTGAAACGCTTCAATGTTGACTATACAGTATGCTAAAAATTAAAGGCTGCAACCATCCGGAATTTGTTCCCAATATAACAAGGATCGCCCTGTTCTTAAACTTTATGAATTTTTGGCTCTAAGGGGTGGGGGAGTGGAATCTAAAATATATTTTTAAAATGACTTACCTATATAATTTTCAAGTAATTTTTTTATTTTCACCTTTCTTATTTAATTTCTAAAGAAAACTCAGAAAATTCAAATTGAAAAAATAATTTTTTTCCTTTAAAAATACGTTTTGTTCTGAAATTTCTTTATAGGCCCTATACACATGTATTTAGTACGTAAATACTGTACGTGAAATATTAACAACTTTTATGAAACTGAATCTGCTATGAGCCGTTATGCAGAATTTTAAAACTTAGGTATACACTTAATTCCATTTTAAATTTCTGGATAATTATGGAAAAGCTATATTGGCTTTTTCATAGTTCACAAAAACTAAAAGAGCATCGCTTATAAAAATAGGTATCCTACCTCTATCAAGGTGTTAAATTTATGTACTATTTACACGTAATGTTGAAACAGATTGCAAGTATTTGTAAGTAATGAAATTGCGCCATGCTTTTCTATTTCCTTACTGCCAGCATTGGTGACACCGTGTCGACACTTGGTGTTTACTTAAGTTGTCAGTGTTCTCGCTACGATATGGAAGCACACTTAAAATTCAGTAAATTCATTTACAGCCAAACTAAATTCGTATATCAGTACAAAAGTAGAACTAATAAAATATAAGTTAATGATACAGTATGTTTATCTGATCACCACAGCTTTCAACCTGGCAATAAGAATTCTTTAGCTTTTTTAACAAGGTCTCTCCAAATGCAAACATATTTTGCATATATAGATCTAATCGCCTTTAATTTTTTAATATCACTGCAACGGGATTTTATAGCAAATGTTTCTAGGTCAGGGGTTGCATGGTCACTTACTGCCTACAGGACTGCTCTAGTCTTTAGTCTGATACGAGTTATCAACCCTTAAATCTAGACAGTTTTGCTTAATACTTGCAGACATCTTCCAAATTCTAAAATCATAAATCTCCAGTCAAGTTTACTTCTAAAATAATTTAATACATTATTTTAAGAAATCTTTCACAAATTATCTCAATAGCTTTAGCATTTTCTCTTTATCTAACTGAACATTGCAATAAAAAAATACAAACTGGCTTAAAAATAGAGAAAAAAGCATCATGTCAATTGCAACTAAATACGTTTATAACATTAAGAACTAATGCTTGTAGTTTTATTTAAACTCTATGATATTTTACAAATAAAATTCTTGGCTACCAGAATATCACAATCTTTTATTATGTATATAGTATTTACAATCATGGTCTTACACAACCAAGGCAGTGCTTAATTTGTTAATAACTCATTTCAAAACAGATTTCTCCCTTGACTAAATTATTCAGTACAAAATCATTACATAGATAATATTGTACAGCAAAGAAAAAAAACGAGTATATCTGCATGCTCATCTTCATTTAACATTAAATAGCATAAACCGACTTTCCAGTTAACGAGATGATTTGCTTAAGTAATTCTGTAATGTGTCAATAGAGACTGACGATTGTAACGACTCCAACTTTCTTCTAATATTGGCATCATCAATAAGGTCTTTCCATAGCTGATTCCCCTAAAAACATACACAAACTGATATTAGAAAAATTCCAAGTTTCTCTTTATAAGTCACTAGTTGCAATCAATATGATGGCAGATAATTGAGAAAAAGACAATCAATTTTATTGCATTAATTTAACTAAGTTCATCAGGTGCTGAATGGAGAAATTATATGTTGTACAAATATGTCAAAAATGTCATTACAAAATGTAATGCAATAAATGTGTCTTCAACTCAATGTAAAATTATTTCTTATTCTATAATTGTGTGCTATCATGTCATGTTTGATTAAGTTTCAGCATCGCTCTTGCTCATTCAGAGAAACAAATGTTTGAGGTATTTTCATTCCATTAACTTTTAAAAAAAAGTTCTTACCCTTAATGTCTCCCGATGTCCGCAGATATAAAGCGCAAATTTAGCTCTCGTTATGGCAACATTTAATCTTTGGTACTCTTTGAGGAAGCCGATACCTCCATTGAAATTACTAGCCCTTACTGTGCTAACAATAATTACGTCCTTCTCTCGTCCTTGAAAACCATCCACAGTATTGACTTCAATGTGCCCTACTTTATCAAGCTCTTGTAATCTGGTGCTATAAACATACAAATGTTACTGTAAATTAACAATAATGTACTAAAGACCAATCAGCTTTGAACTCGTGCAAGTATTTCTTTTCTGAATTGTCCTAAATCGTTCTTTTTGCATATGCCCATGTGTTGCTTCCTTTTGAAAATCACTTGCAATTACAACACACACATTGTATAATACAGGGCTCCCCGATAATGACATTTCAAATTTCCTACCTTTCCAGTTTAAAATACTACGCATGATTTCAAAAGGGGCATTCCCTATTACTTTAGATGCAGGACTGAAAGCGCATTATGTCTTGACTTAGCAATAACTAGCAATGGTATCTACTGTTGTCTTACTTACTTTAAATTGGTTTTTTGGATTTGCTATATCCTTAAACTCCATTCCTTGGCCTAGCTTTTTCAGTTTCCCTGTATTCCCTTTGTTAGTAGTCTTTGTTGATTTTTGCATAGCTATTAGCTGTATTATAATTTAAAGGCACATGGGCTTAAACACGAGGCAATAGTCGCCCTGCCATTGCAAAGTTAAGATTTTTCATATTACCTTGCAGCAAGTTTTTCCTTAATAAGACGCCATTGTTGCCGATAAAAGGTGATTATCCCCACACTAAGCGACTGGAATTTAGTTAATTTGAGGAGCAATGCCTCACAAAATGTCACGATGAACATTGCCTCCTTGGGATTGCTAATGTCTCTGTAAAACAAATTGAAAAACAACAGATTTAATAATAGGTACTTCACAGCAAAAATCTTTTAAAATGTAATAAATAGCATCATTACCCCATCCCAGTTGATTTTTCTTGGCTATCCCTTATGTTGAAAAAGATATAAGGTACAAGAGGAACAGCAGCACATCGTTTGGCAACCTCACTGAAATTGTATACATTTTCAAGGTTAGTTCTGTTCAAACTGATTATTATCACTGCTAAATTTATGTTTATATATTCGTAAAATTGGCTGGACGTCAGAGAATTTCATATTTAATATTAGTTGAACATGCAACCATTTAAAAAGGCTATCAAAACTAGGAATTCTGGAAGGTTAATATAAATATAATACAGTAACATGCCAGATTGGGTATAATCTTACCTATCAGTGCGAAGTTTGTTCTTGTAGAATGTTTTGGATGGATACAAACACAGATCAGGATGCATACGGTATTGAATGTTCAACATGACAATAGGATTTAATGGCGAATTCGAAAAGTACTCATAAAATCTTCCAAAAAGAGACTGGGACAAGTTTTCTTTACTTGCTTTCTGTAAGACAAATTGAAGATATTAAACTGGGAGAATAAATTAAATACTTGAAGATTAATCAAATAAATTAAATTCAAGTACCTGAGATAAAACAGTGGCTGCAAGTTGCTGTGGATCACCAATCAAAATCAATTTGCTGATAGCAAATTGTAATGGTAATAGTGTTTCCTGTTCAATGCACTGGGTAGCCTAGAAGGAAAAACAAGTGATTATGGATTATGAAGCTTCAATTAGATTTCGACTGAATGGCAAATGCAGTCAAACTCGGAGATAAATGGCGACAATGGAGAGACAATATATAACCGTGAAAACCGAAATCCGTCATACAATTAAAAAGACATCGAACATTTCTCTTAAAAATAAAAACTTGTAAGTACCGAGTCAGTAATGAATCAGTTCTATTATCGAATCTTAACTAGTGCTATTAATCATTATAACTAAATTTGACTATATTTTCAAGCATCAAACGTTGTTGACGTAATTTGAATGTAAGGAGTCTTATCTAACTGCAAACATTAATCAAATCGTTTAACACATGGCACTAGATAACATCAGACAGCCTCCATAAGTATATTCTGAACTCAGATTACAGCACTGAATTTTAAAACATTAACACTTCAATTATTTTGTACAGAATTCGAGTTTATATGTACATG
This sequence comes from Rossiulus vilnensis, assembly GCA_034700785.1. Classification (NCBI taxonomy): domain Eukaryota; kingdom Metazoa; phylum Arthropoda; class Diplopoda; order Julida; family Julidae; genus Rossiulus; species Rossiulus vilnensis. The sequence goes on along the minus strand of JAQIXS010001031.1, from coordinate 13,776 downwards.
CAGTACATACAATGAATAATAATTATTTGGATGAAAATTGTGGTATCCAACAAAACTGTGAATTAAATTGATGCATTACCATGGCTAAAATTATGAAATAAGTCCCGATACGATTAATACTCATTCTGATTGAAATTATACGCGTATGAACTAGAGATTTTCAAACAATATAAAATTTACAACCAAGCCCATAAATTTCAACTTAAAAAAACTATCACTTATTCAGCTAAACTGACCTCATCGATGATGCAGATGAAGGGATGACCTTTATTACGCAAGAACATTTCCATCCCACTTTCAGTGCAACTGCCAAGGGTGGACACAATCACATCAGCGTTCTTAAGACAATCATCTCGGCAATTATTATGTATTCGTTGTCGTACTTCTGGGTTTTGATGGTTTAACTAACCAAAAGCATAAAATATAAATAATTCAAACAATCTTTTATGCAAAAGATAATTTGTAGATTTCGACAAATTTACGGTTCATGAACATGCACAAAGTTGTAACTAGCATAATTTTTTTATTATCAAGCTTTATATTTTCAAATAATATAATTGTGATAATGAAAAAACTTATTGCTTCAAGTTAAATGACCTTTCTAAAATTTTCTAACAAATCACCTGACCATATTTTCCTTCATAGCATGAATTAGTCCATTTTTCAATGAAATTAATGAGTACCTTTCATCCAATTCTCAAAACCACTGAAAAATTAATTATACAATAGATATTACTCCCACTACCACTGAAAGTTATCTTACCTCATTCAGTTTAGTTTTAACAAAATGAAGTCGGGATTCAATTCGATCTTTTTCAACTTTAAATATGTTGATAATTAATAGTGCTCCACCCCTGATGGTTGCAGTATCTAACCTCTGCCGAAGATAATTCAAACCTATTGTCATATCATTTATCTGGGTTTCCAGTGTTTTCCTTTCTGTTAATCAAAAAAGAAGTTGTGTGAGCTATTCTATATTATTTTTAACAAGTGTGTGATAATAAATAAAGTTCTTACGCCATTCCATGTTGGTCCGCACAATCTCATCCAAGCTATAGGCCTTCACTACAGGTTTAATGCTATCTGGCAAGCCAACACGAATCATGCGCAACTTTTTGTCACTTGGCAAATTCTTACGTAAGTTCACCAAGCGCAAAACGAGCTCATCAACGGCGCCATTTGATGGGGCACAAAGCAATATACGTGGCTTCGCAATGCCCTCCTCTCGATCACCCTGAAAGATTAGACAATGTGGAATTACATAACAGTATCAGCAGCAAATCTTAATAAATGATCACAAATCTTTTCAACTTTTAAAAATGCTTAGAAAGTGCTGCAGGTGTGTTATAAATAAATCTGATCCACGCTAACGTTTAAAAAAACGCAAGAAACTGGTGCAGAGAATTGGCAGGGAAGAAGCAAAATATTACATGCGTTTCTATCTGCTTCATAACATTGAAAAGTTGTGCACACGAATTTATTTTCAAAACCTGGCCTCAAAAACGAATAACCCACGCCTGGGTTTTGTCAAGAGAATATTGTGAGACTACTCAAATACATTTTAATCATCTGCTATGCATTCCCGTCCTCCTGTAACTATGTAATTAGTAGAAAATCACTTACAAAAAGAAGTTGAATAATCAATCCGATAATTAAAGATGATTTGCCGGTTCCTGGTGGCCCTTGAATAAGACACATTTTTGGCGAAGTGCTTGGTGAGGTAACTGTCTCAGTGACTTTCAAAATGATATCACATTGAGTTGTATTGTACTGTATTGTGCCCTGAAATGTTTTAATTTTCAATAAACACAATTTCTAAAAATTAAACCATGTTACATGTTTTGGGAAATTGCAAGGGCTCACCACATTAAGCAAAGTTTTTGAAGATAGTGCACCTGAAAATGAGCACATTTCTTCACTGGGTTTCAGTATCTGCATTCCAAATTGCGAGAAAGGGAGGTAATGTAAGGCTTGGAAAATGCGAAGTTGGGGCTTTATGTAAGCGATCATCTAAAAACATCAGGTTAAAGAAAAAGCATTTTTAATAAAAGACAAGTTTAGGCCATTAGTGGAAATGAGATTAGACCCTACACAACACACCTGAAGGTTTAACGGTCTATCTTCGCTAACTGAGAGAATGGTGGACTTGGTTCGCAAAACTACCTTTAGCATAACCTTTTTATCATTGTTTTTAGAAATCAGCGAGTCTGTAATATCAAAATAAATTAATAAATACAAACAAATTTTCAATTAAAACCATTTCAATGTTATAAGGAAAATACATATAAAAACAACACACTTAGCAGTGGAGAAGCAGCGTCAGCTCTTTGTAAAGTTGATTTGTGGCAAGATTCTACAAATGCAAAAAATCTGACATATGAGCAGCCAACACCATTAACTTTTGCACCAGGAGTTTGATGGTTAACTGGGACATCAAGAATAGCAAGCCATCCCTCCTGTGGCAAACAGCCTCTTTGTTCATCAATTTCAGAAATTACACCTAGAACAAAAACAAAACAGTTAAATAAAAAGAGTGTTAAATAGTTGAATGACTTTTAATAGAAAATTAAACATGTTTGAAATAACCATCTATGATAACGTTAACCACGATTTCAATCCCATCCCACACCGAATGATGGCATTGCAAATAAGTTAGGCGACCTTTGATATATATTGTACAGTCACTATTGTCTAAATAAAACATCCACATCCTTACCCTGGCATTTGAAATACACTGACTGTGATCTTGTATCAGCAGAATCTTGCCAAATCCTACCAAGAACCAGCTGTATAAGTGGTGAAGAATGCCTCCTTTTATACCAGTCCTGTGAAATCTGTTGAGCAAACAAAATGACTACATAATGTCTGTGCAGTATCTTGCATGTAGGTTGTTACTGCAGCAAATGTGCAACTTACAATCTCCCACGTTTCAAGAAGCAATAAAGGTTCACAAATCTTCACATATTCTGCATGGGAGGAATATGTTATTAATGTCTTTGTAATGTCCTTGGAATTTACAACTGGAGGGGGATGCTTCACCTTTTCTAAGAAAAAAAAATTGAATGAAACAAACACCAAAATCCAATAAACAAGATATCATTGGTTCTTCACATAAAATTAATAGGAAATTAAATCTGAAGTAAAGATTTTGTCAAATTAACTTAAAAATTCGAAACCAAGGATACATTTTTGTGGAAGAATCTGTCCTAATATGCTGTTGGTATTAATTCAAAATATCATTTAAAGCTTGAATTATCTAAAGCAAACAACAGTACAGTATATTTTCTTAACATTAACTACATGGTGACATATTTCTGACAATAAGATCTAACAAAGAGTCCTTAACAGCTCTAGAGTTCCCATTACTATGGTCCTGCAAGTTGAGTTGGACCACTCCCAAAGTGGAGGTGACTGCTGACCCCAGTTTGATACCCTGATCTCAATGATATTTTCTGATTAAATAATGGCGAGTATCAATCATAAGCAAAAGGTATATACCCTGTTCATGTAACCAAGCCGGTTTCCAAGACAAAATACTTCTTAGAATCCTATGCACAGCATTAATCACTTCTGCCCTTTGTGGGGCCGCCCCAAAGGAGGTTTCATCTTGGTGACTATAAAATTAAGGAATGCAAAGAGTAAATATGGTATTAAAAATATGGTTGGTTGAACAAATTTGTTTAAAAGTTAAATACTGGATATGCTCTTCCACTGCATGATAGTCCGGCTGATAATAGTTTATTACTGGTTCAATCTCAGAAAACGAAACCCTTTTATTAGATTTCTTGGTTTTCGTGTCCAACTCACTCAAATTAGATGTGACCGATCCGTTCACAGGGTGCTTATGCCTGACAGTGTTCTTAGCTGGCTGAAGCGTGGAAGGAACTTCTGACAAATGAATTGCTTACTTTTGTGGCTCGTGTAAACTTTTGTTTTTTTCCTTCCCCAATCCAGTTGAGGATTTCTCAGTTGCCCTCCTCTTTGGACCTTCATTGCCTGGTGTCGGCGAACCTTTTCTTTTTGGCGCTTGGCAGGTGGATTCCTTCATAGTTTCTGCTAAGATTTCACTGCGTGATGTCCGATTAGGGCGAAGGATTGTTACGGGTCGACGCTCTGCTACACCACGATTTAAGGCAGAGCCCCCGTTTGAGATACTTCTATCATCAGAAGCATTATTTGAACTATCTTTTTGCGCTTCCTGTCCATCAGCGGCTGCTGAAATGCCAGACGGTCCTGGTATAGCTAATGCTTCATAATCGTCGGCTTCTTTTGATACTGGAGGTTTTGACAGAGTTGGTTCTTCAGCAACGTTTACTTCAATGCTACCAGACACTTTTACCTTCGAAGTTTTTAAACCACCAAGTCTGAGCTGATCTACTGCAGAATTCGGCGCTTCAGCTTCACAATCATTTTCGATATCCTCCATTAACTTGTCATGGATCATATTGTTGCAATCATCATTTGTCTCCAAATCGCCCTGAGCGTCATTTTCTTCCATCGCTTCCTCTTTTATTATAAATGAAATTTCACGGCTGTCTGCCTTGATATTCTTCTGGCTGACATAGCTCTCATCGTCTGAAATGATGATCAATTCATCATCTTGTGAGTAGTCTAAGTTATCAAATAGGTCGCTCTCATTGTCCGAAAGATGTTCACTGGGCGACTTAGCAGTGTCATCTGGTGCCATTGAAACGTCTCCAGTTGTAGGTTGGATAACGGGAACTGCATCTTCACCAGTTTGCTTTGCCTTCTTGAATTTGAAACTTTCCTTTTTGGCATTCGATACGGTTCTTTCCGAGAAAAGCTCAGGACTCGCGCAATCATTCCTAATGTAACTTGCAGATCTTGACAATTTCTCGAACGCACCATTGTTGCGAGATTCTCGTACTTCCTGCTTATCGGTTCGAATGGCTTGCGAGTTATCATTTGACTTCACAGGCATGCTTTTGAGTTTATGCACAGGATGTTTTGCCTTTCCACGATTGTTATCATTGTCTTCATCACTTGTAATCACAATGTCATCTCCCACAGAAGCACCATGATTAGCAACAGTATTAGATTTATCATAAGATGGAGCACAATTAGAATTCGTAGATAAAGGGTCAGTGGCTTGTTTAACAGGAGGTGGAGCTGCAACCTCAGGTAGGTCTTTAACAGATTTGGCAATGATAAGCTGATTGTTAGGCACATCCGAAGCGCGTTCTCCACTTTGTGACTCAGTTCTGGTGCTGTTATTGTCAGATACCGAAGGCCTACATGCCGTATCTTTGCAAAGGCGGTAGACAACACTATCTTCTTCGTCTTGTTGATTAAGGGGCATTCCAAAGCCCATCATATCATTTTCGACGAGAGGGTATTCAATTTCTGGAACAAGCCTATCAGTGTTTAGATAGGTTCCATTGACGCCCTGCAAAACGAAACCAATCAGTTCTCACAAAACAAAATTACATGCTTGTCAATAACAGCTTAGCTTCTTAAGAATAAACTCTTCCCAAGAGTAGGATAACAACTGTACAATGCAATACAACTTGAAACATTTATTGAGTAAGGCTGATTATTACTTTATCAAAATAGAGTGTAGAAGATTAAGTAAACAAAAACATTATATTGAACAACAACTATGGTCAGAGCTGCATAAATCATAACAAATTTAAAATAATGCTTTCAACTTTAATATTTAGTTGAAAGGTAATCGAACCAAATAAAAAACAAAATGTCATGGCTTTCTGAATTTATGAGGAAAAAAGCATTTAATGCACCAATTAATTTTCAGTTTTTCATAATGATACCAAAATAATCCAGATGAAAATGACTACCAAAGATATCAGCACTAGAGATATTTCATGAGACACAATTCGTTTAGATTTTTATTTAAAAAGTTTTACTCATAAAAGCAAATTTCATATTGATCAAATTATGAATTGGCAATGATAAGCTGATTCACCTAGTCATTTCAAAAGTTAGATCGATAACAAATCTTTCAGAATTGGTTACACAAACGTAAAAAATTACCGTTGAGTTTAGTTAATCATCTTGTACTAATTTATGCCTCTTCAGTGAAAATATTGAATTGCATAATCATATAATTTTTTGTAAACACTTATGTTTACATGCACGTATAGATTTTAAACGACATATAGCATCACACCAAAAATATGCTAGCAATGTGTCTTATATTAATACTTGCAAACTAATATTAATACAACAAAATGCACTATTAATTCAGAAAAGTAAAATGTCGTGATAGCTGTATTCCAGATGCAAATGTACTGTTGTTAAGAGTATAGAGTTTTATTAAACCATTTTTTTCCCCAAATTAGTGATGTTTGCAGCAATAAAGTGAAATATGCCTTAAAACTACTTATAACAAGTACAATGCTTCAAACGCTGCAAAGCTAAAAATTTAGACTGAAGCAGTCCATGACCAAGTATCAATCTATTAACTTTAACTGGCATGAGAATCTGCACAAATGTATTATGTCCTGACATTAAGAAATGACAAAAAATGTATTTATTCTATTTGTTGTATAAGAATTGACCATTTAAATGCTTTACCAAATGTTAATAAAAAATTTAAAAATAACTTACTCCTTTATCTATTAGAATCCACCCTCCATTGACACATTTCAATATGGCGTGCTTTCTTGAAATAAAACGAGTTTGAAAGGTATGTGTTGCATTATGAGATCGATTTATCGTCACCTACGAATGCAAGAGTAGATAATTAATTGGTTAAGGAAAATTGATTAAGAAACTGTACAAAATCGACAAATCGATATTTACCTCATTATCATCAAGATGTAGAATTGTTCGCACGTGTTGGAATGCACCAATTCTTCTTAAATACCATCGATGTTGAGAGTCACTCATTTTGCACTAAAATTCAATTAAGCAAACATTAAATCAGATATATCACAACATTAAACAAGTGAAATTCTGAACTGAAAAACTGACTAGGAATTCATTTTAGACGATTTCATTTAAAAAAAGGACATGTGCAATTGCCATCAGTTTTCACCTATGCAGCAAGGAGTAATTAATGCAATCTGTGATTAATTGCATTGAGCTGCTGCTAAAATTATTTAGGCTACGATTAATACCAAAAACAATCCCCACCAAAATGTCCATTGTTAATGTTATTTTCTCCTCTTAAGTACCAAATTACCAATACAAGTCTGTAAAAATATTTGGTACATACAGCAGGCACTATGCAGTTGTAAAAGTTACCAGATTGATGCATTGTTATAAATGCTTTAGCCATTATTTGGCAATAATAGCTTGTGATTCCACAACCATCCCTGCAATGTGCTTGGCAAACATCTCAGATGAGCCTTTTAGATTTCTTTAAGCACACCTAACAACTTGTAACTTGCATGGCCGGCTTGATCTGGGTTTGCTTTTTAATTGTTTCTATCTCTTCTTTGCTGCGTTATATGCTTTATTACCTGATATTTTCATTTTATGCCCCGTGGAAATGAAACCTGAACGTTACAACGTGCAATATATCGATAAGAAATACTGGTATCATACCACCGAACCACTTTCTCGCTGTGCAATTGAAATATCACTTCATTTAGGATCGACTAACATGTGGTGAGACCCTAAACTTTAATTAGCATAGTTATGTTACTTAATAGGCAACCAAGAAGTGACCAATTGACCAGAAATCGACCAACTCAACCATTACAAGAGGGGCATTTTTCTGCGAAGTTTTGTTTTGTACTGGTGCCCGAAATGCACTTAAAAACCATGCTTCGGCCATTTTATATACTTTTGTCGCTACTGATAGTAAGTGCTTGAGTCGCCGTATTTATATATAAACTTACAGTAATGAAGTTCTGTAATCGGTAATTACATGTATTTTTTAACCAGCCGTAATCCGGGAAGCATCACGAAGAATAGCAGCCTGTTGGCAGCAACATGGCATTCAGGAATATCAGGAACGATCCTAGAAAAGCCGGTCCAATACACATTAATACCGGTAGAGCATAAGGTCCACACAGGTCATACAAACTTTTTTTTTCAAATAAAATTGATAATGCAAGTTTTTCTCTCTTGAGATTGAGTGAAGAGTGAAATGGCGAAATTCTCAAAAACGTGCTCACTGGATATTTTTTGAGTGGCAGTCCACGAGAAGCGGAATTAATTAGGTAAGGCCTAATCATAGAGCTAGAATCTCGGCATGGGCGATACTCGCTTTGAGAAGTTTACACTGATTACTGTATATTCCAAGCTCGTCTGTAGAAACGGAGCCCACCATAAGCTTTGGATCAGTCATGAGCGCTCAACTATTCAAATCTGATTTCAGTAGTGAAAAATAGGAATGGAAGACAATAATAAAGGAAATATTTGTGAAAATACGCCTACAACATTACCTTCATAAGTAGTAATATTTTTAGACTCAATGTTATAGGCAAGCTGCTGATAAATTCAGAATTGTTTTTAAAAAACGCAGAGGCGATCTCGCACGCACAAGGCCGAATCGGGTTATAGCCCACCCGAAAAGACCACACCCTTAAAGTCCATAATGCTAGTTTTTAAGCAGAGGATTATGGGGTTTTTGCCACATTTCAGCACCAGATGGCAGACATATCAGTCTTGCCATGTAAACCCACGCCACCCTGTGTTGGATTGAAATGGATCAAGGTAGGACTGCTTTATAAGTGGCATGTAAACGTAGTGTTTGTGTAAAAGTTGATAGGAAATGTTTTACTTCACACCATCAACCGAGGCAGTTTTGCAAGAGTACCCTTGCTGTCTACCATCACAAGGACTCTATAGGCAGGGAACAGATATGTGAGGGCCAGGGCAGGATCCCTGGAGACAAATAAGCGGCTAGCTAAATTCCGACAGGTTAGCGAGGCATGTGACTTGTGAGATAGCGGGATAGAAGACATAGTGCATGTGATGTGTGCATGCACAGCATTGGCAGAATACCACGTTGGCAGGGAGCAACTCGGTCGAAGCTTGGCTTGGCTTCACTTGCAATGAAGACGAAAGAGATGCCATGGCTGCAGCTGCAAAGCTCATCCTAAATGGGTGGTGGGTCAAGAAACAGCATCTGAGCATGGCAAATGGAGAAGCAGGGGACAATGTAATTGCCCAGGGGGGAGGGCAAACATTCAATTCAATTCAACTCAGACCCCAAAATCAGCAACTAAATGCCATATGGTAGAGGGGTCAAGCCCATTTCAGAGGGTAGCGCCACCTAACAGAGGCAGCCGTTCCAAAGGCTTTGCTACCATATCTAATCTAAGACATCCCATTTTGAAATACTGAACAATTTTTAGCCATTGAATGGCAGATCTCAAAATGGCGAATCCAAAATGCACGTTGTTTCCATTGGCTGGAGGAATACAGCAGACGCTATTGGAAAGGGCACGAGAAACAGTGTGTTCCTATTGGCTTAGAGCTTAAAACCGCCCCACAAGAACCACAAGATTAAAATACATTTTAAAGCAAGTTACTAACAATGAAATTATTTAATGATATGCTTACCATTTCGTTGTCTGGGTTCCTCCTCTAGAACTCCTATCAGTTCACTCTACTACTGAACTACTGTAATCTAACATCAATTCCAGCATAATTACTTTTCATGACTGGTTTCTGACTCCAACTGCTCTTGTCAGCCTCCTCTTTCTGACTGTCTCCATGACTTACTAACAAGATTTTTTTACTCCCCCTTTTATACTGTTCTGGTGGGCTGGTTGCACCATATTGCATCATCTTTTATGATTTCGCAATTTTTCAACTTCCTGCATGAGTCACTAAGCCTACTTATTTGGGTGTGGCTATTAACTTATTTCTCCTTATCCTAATTAATCCTCAACAAGTTCTCTTTCAAATATATTTCCTCTGGGTTCTCTACATCTCAATATACATTTTAATACTTTTCATGGCATATAACATCTTCCAGATTTCTTGAAATCTCCTTTTTAATGTTTTTACACAAGGTGCATTTTTCCGTCCACAGATGGTGCTACATGTTCTGTCTGACTCACTCGATGACGTCATTCAGTGATTCACCTTGTACTTGGCATCCGTCCTGACACATCCTGCTCTGTCTTGTGATTGTGAGTCACATCCAGCTTCATGTTTTTTAACTTTCTAGTTTTCTCAGTCCAATGATGGTGATTCACTTCCATCAGGGGACTTCCTCTTCCTGTTTTTTTGGTTTTTCTAGTCTGGTGGTGATGAGTCCCATCTGGATTTTTGATGAGTACTTCCTGCTAAAACCCTTTAAATTCCGGTGGCACTTCCGATTAAAATTAGTCTTTGTTCCGGCTGTGTTTTGGCGAAGTTCCGATCCTCTGCTTCTGGTTGTCGTCCGCCACAGCTGTAAGTTTCACATAGTTTCTTCGCGTGTTTTTTTATGGTTCCGCGTGACGTGTTGTTCCGGGTTCCTTGTGTGCCATCGTTCATGGATCCCTTGTACTGTCCTATCAAAGTTTGGGAAATTGCATAGGGGTCATCATCTGGCACCCTCTCAACACCTCCGTCGGCCTCACTCTTTTCCGGCAAGTGGAGGATCTGCCACCCGTCACTCGTCATACGGTGCTTCTAACTTGCTGCACTTTGGAACTTGGGTTCTTGAGAAGCTAACTTCTTTTATGGTTTCTTTTTATGGACTCGTGTTGAGTCATTCTTAACGCGGCACAATCACCTTTCGCCCACTTCTTATAACCATCAATAGGGATTTTTCTAAACCTTATACTTTGTTCACACCAAAACTGGATAGAAATTGACGCAAATGCGCATTGGTGAATCGGGTATTACAAATGCGCTCCAAAAGAGGGATGATCACACCGTATGCGCTCACCAATCAAGTAATGTGCAGTGCATTATAGGAAGCATCTTTCTTACTAAAATGTCTAAGATGCTGTTAGTTGCTAGCAATGACAGCACATGCAAACCAACACGTGCTATCATTTCATTTATTCTTAAACAGAATACAAGTATGTTTAAATATGTTAAGCCCGGTTTACACGCTGCGAGATATCGTCGCGACTTCTCGACGAGAGATTGAGCTCTGTATTGCTTTGATAAATCGAAGAGTGGGAGTGCTGTTTACACACTTCGATAAATCGATTCGATAATTCGATAATCGGATTATTTCCGATTTGGAAACTTTTGACAGTTCTTTCTTATAAACTGTACGTAATAAACTATTTTTTTCACAACAGTGTTCCTGTCTGCCGATGGATCAAACTCCTGGTATTTTTTGGCGAGCTCAATATATGCTAAATCTTTTTTGCTCCTATCGGAGTACTCTTTGCTCTTAACGAGCCACAAACATGGAAAACTTCGATAAAGTTCGATGAACTCACTCAAAAACTCTCGAGGAGTTTGTCTTGAAGCATTATCTGCCATATTTGGACAACACAAACGAATAACTGAGTGAAATCGCAGCAATAAATGCTTGCCAAGTGTTTACACGCTCAGACATGTCGCTACGATTCTCCGAAATTGATCCCGGCCAGCATCAATCATCCAACCCAACTCCCACTCCGATAAATCGCTACGATCTCCCGTTTACACCCAACGATCTATTGAAACAACTCGATTGTGCGATAGATTGCTTGCAGTTATCGTTGCGTGTAAACCGGGCTTAATTAAAATTTATGGTTGAACGTTCATTGCTGTTGTCCTAAAGTGTTATTTACATCATGTTATTATGTTGAAAATGCCCCTGAGGTCAAAAACATCCATTATGGAATATTCCTCAGCCTTAGATTCCTAATAATGATCGTTATCATAATGATTTAGGGGAATTAAGTCCCTTCCTGTTGTACCTTGTTATTTTCCATGAGGGTATGAGTCCCTTTCTGTTGTAGGAATATTTTCCATTTGGGTATTAACATCAGTGGAAAGTTTGTCTTATAGATATCCCTAGGAAGAAAGACCTTAATTATTATATACATGTCCCGTCATATCCTTTGATGTGTCATGTGTCATATAAGAGCTATATGTAAATGCTCTAATTAAATGTCTGATTTTTAATTAAACTTCTACCTTACATTTTATTTGTGCTTAAATTGCACTAAGCTTCTTGTTACATTACAATTTAACTGCAAACATACAGCATATGTCGCCTTATTGTCACTACTAGAAGTATAGATGGCATCAACGGTCGATACAACACATGGTCTGACTGATGATGACTCCTTTGATGAGTATAATAGTATACTGTAGAGGGCTAATCTAGACGGACGTGCTCTGAGTGCTCTCCCTTTTCTCCAGGCTACTGCGTGACTTGAACTGCTATGCCAATCGAATTTAATCAGTTTTTCGTACATTCTAATTATGGCGTGGATCCTACGTGTTAATATTAGATTGGAAGTTTAATGAGAATCTACTCAGCAGTGGCGGATTTTAGGGCTGTTTGAGTCCCGACTGGCCGACGTTAGGCCTGACACGGTAAACAGTGTCAACGCTGGCTAAGAGGAGCCAACGTGTCTGGTGGGATACAATTATTTATTTTCTACCCGGATATTTATACTACGCTACTAGCATTGAGAATCGCTACTCCAAATATGGGAAACACGACTCAGCAACACCAAAGTTCCACAGGAATCTTTGATGGCGGTCATATGTTTCACAATTCTTATACACACTCGAGCTTTACCAGCAAACGTAAATTTAAAACTACCTTGGTACTAATCACTATGTTAACCCTGGCCTTATCTACAACCCATTTATCCCTGTCTCTTGAACTGATTTCGAATATTATGGAACTACCTGATCCTATACCATACCGTTCCAATGTCCGGAACACAATTCCATTTATAAGGGACAACTGCTTGCCCACTTATCTTATTAAATCTCATTTAACAGATCTTTTGATAAAACAAGGCATTGAACCAAACCCCGGTCCTAGGACAACCAACCTAACCTCTCCTAGTGACGGTATTTATGTATCTTCACCGACCTTAGACATGGATCCATCTTCCCTAGTGAGGCTCGAACCTTTGCGATCCGCCCCGACTCGCCCTCTATCTGATTCAGGAGCCCAGAGCCCCATCTCCATTTACAAGAAACACAAAGCTGACTCTAGTCCCAGCACCTTAATTTCGAATGAAAACGATAACCCTGTTTTAGGGGCCATTCTGGAATCCCTAAATCATCTTAATAGCAGATTCTACTCCATTCCTAATCAGCTGATACAATTAGAAACTAAGATCAACAGCCACGAAGCCCTATTATCTTCCATACCTAATCTGATATCTTCTGGCATTCTACAACTTCAAGACGAGATTGCCAGCTTCAAGATTGACACATTGAATGATATACAGAATCTACAAAAAGACCTTGCAAACCACATAGTAGATACAGACAGTCGCTTAGCGAACTTAGAGATGAAGATGAATAACAGCCTCCGTGCATCTTCATCTTGTCCCTCTGACACAAACAAACGGACAGGATCTAGCAGACTGGAAGATTTAGAAAACTACTCCAGAAGAGAAACCTGCATCCTATTTAACGTTCCTCAACCCACTAATAATTCTAACTGGGAGGCTCAGATCAGGAACATTTTCGCTTTGATTGAGTTACCAAATCATCTTAATATCTCTCTACAAGCTGTCAATCCCCTCAGACATCATATTCCAAATAGGCCCCTGCCACATAGTATAGTTAAATTTGTTATGAGACCCGACCATGACCTGTTCTTCTCACTATTCATTAGAAATTTTACTAAAATACGGTCTACCCCTTCTTTTGAGAAGGTAGGATTAGAACACAGCTATTGTAAAACCACCTTAATCAAAAGGAAACTAC
>JAQIXS010001030.1:0-34825 GCA_034700785.1 Rossiulus vilnensis | reverse complement strand
ACGGTAAAGCTCATACAGGATACATCCTGATAACATTACAACAGTGCCCATCTTCAGTAAGTTCCCTTGGGTTTAATTTGACAGAAAATGCAATCCTCATGAGTTCACTCGCGTGCATTAGGGCATCACCAAAACACGTTTAAAATATTTCGCCAATACGAATTCAGACAACACGCGTTATTTTCCTTTTCACAAATATATACACATAATATTTACGTGGTTGGTTCCAGTTAAGCTTTGTGAATTCGAACTAGGAGGTTTTAGCTAAAACTCCGCAGGTAACCTCATTGTGTTGCAAACTATTAAGGGGGAAATGTATACAAAAGGTCCATTGCTTCCACCTGAAAAATAAGTACTTAAGTCTCGTGACATTGAAATGTGAATTAAAAGCTTAGTGCTTTGCAAATGAATAGGATAATATGGGTGGCTTATGTTCGTGTGCCAAACGGCCTCCTTTATCTTGTCAGTTTCCCTGAATGGGATGCCCTGTTTTCTTCCTAAAAGGACCTGCAAATATACGAGCATTATATGCTGTCTGTATACCACGGCGGACATTTATACCCAACAATGAAAATAATCCCAAGTTTAGATCCGGTTTTTAAACTTTGATAAAGACCTTGTAGAAGCCAGAAACCGTGCAATGTGAGGAACGTATCTCGAATTTACGGCGCTTATCTAAGCTTTATGCATATTACCAGGTCTATCACATGCGTCATTTCAGAGGCATTACATTTTCGTGCAAGTCCAGGCAATGAAATCTTTGGCTTACGTACGTATTCTATCAAAGGTTAGAGCGAAATTGGTGATGAGCGCGGCTCATGCGGTAACAAAGTGGAGATTAAACCATGTAATTGCGACCTAATTAGTCAATTGATGGCGATAAAGCTATTCAAAGTATCAACGGCTTTTCGAAATGGAATTGCGCTGTTTAGCTCGCATTCACCATTTCTTATCGTAAAGTTAACTGATCGATTTCTGATAAAAAAGAGGAGTGTCCAGATGGGATTGCTAGAACTAATACGCAGAATCATTTGGAGGTCAAATTAAAAATGATTTAAAATAAAAACCGTTTCAAATGCGCAGACTTCACAAAAAGCGACGGTAGTTATAGGATATTAAAGATTTTCGATTTTTGTCAATGATCATTTCCTTGACCGGATGCAGAAAAAAAATGACGGAGATGGAGGGGCATCGTATAAGCATAAAAAAATTTCGTGTTAAGTTATATTTCAAATATTTTCATATATTATATTTCATATATGGAGCTGCGTGATTTTGACGAGCAATTAAAGGAAAAATTATGATCCCTGCAACTGCATGTGAAACATTTTATGATATGCCTGTTATTTCGCAAAATATTGCCTATTCTACCGTGTTATAAAAACGCCTTCGTTCTCAACTAAATCCATATAGCCTGCCATAAACCAGCTAACGATACGTTCGTTACATAGTGTGACATGACATGTTCAATATGTCCTACGTAGTTGCTAGCTGAATTTGCTGTTTCGCTCATAGACGCCCACTGTTCTTGCAAATATATTGATAAACTTAAAAGCCCAAAAAATAGTCTGCTTGCAATAATTCATTCTCCTGCATGTACATGTATACCCTGTATGCTAAAGCGCGTCTGCTCTGGCTTCTGTTTCGAATCTGTTAGAAAGTGTTGGGCATTGCAGATGTTATCGTGCCTTTTCAGATAACAACGGTGCTGCTAAATAATAGCAGATTCATTTATGGAAGAGGAGGAAAGGAATGTCAGCAGGCCTTAATAACAATGTCTGATTTTGACATTGCATTTCCTTATGCCAGGCGTAATGACGACATTAACGAGCGCATTAGGAAACCCATATTTACTAACAACAAACATGGTGATTAAATTTCACGCTGCATTCAAATTGACGGCCGCCCCAAACACCCCAACAAATTGACGTAATTCTTTATTTTTATATTTGAATAGCGCTCCGGCACACACTCCGATAATTTTACATTCCCTGGTATCGTGTAATGAGCATTCGCTTTCACTGTGCCAAAGTGAAATTGCCTACCAAGTTTTATCTTCGCCATCTTCCTTATATAATAAATGGAGGTTAGGTTTCTAGCTTGTTTGCCTATTGCATTAAGAGATTGAATGGGCTTTCATTCCTTTGAAGTTTTTCCTGACTGCTGCTGCAGACAACCTCCATGTGCAGGGTGTCACAAACACAGCGTGCTCGCAAAGACCTTAAACATAATATCAGCACTTTCATAGAACCAAATAACTCCGTATTAAATTCAATGTGCATCATTGCGTGCCTCGATGCGATTACTGTTATCTTTTGCAAACGCTCATGTCTGAAAAACTACGACAAAAATATAATATAATATATATATACATGTATAAAGCAGAAGCTGACTCATGAATTTGACAGAAACGCAAGTAGAATATAATTTATGTATGAAATTAAGGTCGATGTTTGTCTTTGAAGCAATATAACAATATGTTTACAAGTACAAATTCGAATAAAGACTAATACTAACAAAAACAATAGACAGTGTGGTGAAAACGCAATTGAACTTGATGTTTGTACATGAATTTGTGAAGAGTAGAATGACATGCTCATGATGTTGACGAATTTAAACGCAATATTTTAGATCTAGTTATTATTTGCATACGTTTGGTGTAGGGCAAATGCTTTCTTTTCAGTTGTGTTACGTGGTGTCATAGAGCCTGATAAGGTTTCAATTTGTTAAATATATTTATATTTGGATGCAAGTATAATAAGACAGTATTGTTTGATTTATTTCTAGTCTGCCGCAAGGAGGGCGGGTACGAGTTGTGCAAATTGCAAGACGACTACAACAACCTTATGGAGGAGAAATCAAAATGGAGAGCCAGTGTGTAACGCCTGTGGACTTTATTACAAACTACATAATGTAAGTCAATAAATTCTCTTATCTATTAAGACATTTTGATTGCCATTCGCAGGGTTATCATTCCGAATTTCGAAAAATCGATAAATGGTGCGTGAAATATAGAACAAAGTTGCAATTTAAGGGCCAACATGTATGCAAAATCATACGCAGGAATCATGAATTTCGACAAAAAAAACTGCGGAAATTATGATTAATAAGTGAAACAAACACATGTACGCTTATTTAGTGAGCAAGTGTGGGGCAGAAAATTCAAAACTTTTTTATGACTGCATATTACCAGGAACCTAGTTTCCCATTTGCTGTTTTTTTTCCAATGCAACTAATCGATCATTCGCCTACATGATTCAATCTGCTTTTAAAAGAAGCACGCTATACCTTTGGTAATTCAAAGAAAAAGTGAACTTCACTTATAGAAATGTTTTTGGCATCCAAATATAATGAGTTTTCCGTGAATTAAGGACATTTAATTGAAGAGCAGTGAAGCATCCAAGCGTGGACTTCATTGCAAGCATGGCGCATATTGATATTTCGCGATTTTTCAGATAAAAGGAGCAACAGCGCGCATGCGCCCCATTTAATATTTCCCGACAACAAAATTGTTGGATCAAACATGGTTGGCTCGCCGCTTATGCCTCGCTCATCAATGATTAACGGTTGGTTTTGAAAGATACAGAAAATTGGAAAAAGTTGCAACATCCAATCACATCTCATCAAATCGGGATGGAGTTTTAGATATTAAAATCCTCGGGGAGAATTGGGGTGCACCTACCAGCCGTTCAATGTGTACAGAGTAATACAGTAAATATTTAGATGAATGAATTTCGGTTAACCATGAGGGGGATGGATTAAATGAAAGCCGCCATAGAAATTAAATATGAAACCCTCGGATAGCCTCTTGCGTATAGACCACAAAACGATTTAGACCTTGCGCAGTTATAAAAAGGAAAATGAATGATAGTGTTCTGCATATGCAGTCGTTTACTATAAATGAACTTAAGATTAATATCAGAAACATTTCCGTTCCTATTGATACTTGTGGCGGCGTATATACCGTATGTTTTCTTGACAAAAGTTGGTAAATATTAACCATGTGTCGTGTTAAGGCATATAGAAAAATTGCAGAAGAAAAATAATCCTCGTAGCAGCTTTTGTGTACATCTTGATATCGGAGAATGAAAATATTGTACATAAACAACTGGTTTAATGTTTCTTTAGAATGTTTCCCATCATATTGACAATATCATATTGATCATATTGTCAACAGCATTTTAAAATTCTTATTTGAAATGTATTTGGCTCTGTAATTTACCTTCCTATTTTGAAATTTATCTTTGCGCTAATATTCTATTCTAGTAGGGAGTTATATTTAAACGAAGGCATGCTTAGCAGAAGGCTTTGATGAATGATTAAAAATACTAGACTGAATAACTGGGTAATCCTGGTTTCTTTGAGTGTACATTAACTTCATACATTTTAAATGTAAACTTCCCAGTTTTCATGTAAATTTTCTCATGTAAAACATCTCATGTAAATTTTTCATGCACTTCATAAAAAACGCAATGGTATCAATCACTTTTTACAGTTAAAAGGTACTATACGAATGCCACAGAAGAAATTGAATGGTTCTGAGATGTAAATATGTAAACATGTTTAATATGCATTTAATGAGCAGATTGTTGTTCTCGCCAACAAATAAGAAAAGAATATGATGTAAAAGTGAATTTTTCATTTGTGGAATATATTGCTCTCTTCCGACTTATAAAGGACCAAAGTTCCTAAAGCACCCCAACATCCTATATGATGATAGCGGATGTGCATACACCATGTACATGTTTACGTGAATATTGAGATATGAATGCAATGCATGAAATATCTTGACCAACAGGAAAGGGACCCGAGACTTCCCGAGTATAAAGGTTCCAATCCATCCGCCCGTTAACTAGCTTGTCAAACAATTAAGGAGCCGCGCACATCCGTTTTTCTATTTTTAGCAGTGACATCGCAATTTATCCAAAAGATTAACGTTAAACCCCAATATGAGATTTTTGTGGTTTGGGATCGATCGCCCCGTCAGTACAGTTTCCTCCTAATTTCATGATCCGACTTTCTTGAACTCATTAAGGTTTCCTCCGAAGCCGATAATATCAAATTAATCGCCATCCTATATCCTACATTTCAAGGGGCTGTAGATGTTTCGCCGTAGCCTAGTCCAGACTTTGGAATTAGACCATATATGCAAATGTAGCAATTAGGCCTGCTTATATTTATTGATGAAATGCTTATCAAAGATTATCAATGAGATGTAGACAAGGGCTTGTTTGTGCCAGATTTACAGGAAAAGTTATTCCATTGGTGCTTTAAAACGAAAATGGGTTTCTAATAAATCATGGATAGCTAAGCTTAGATAACATGGCAGGGAATTAATTTGCCAAACGTTGGTAAACTTGATTGAGTGGGTGCCTACAGGTAGTTATTATATGGCCATTTCCAATACATGCATTTTTCGTTTAAATGTTTGGTTTCCGTACGTGAAATATCTCTGTTCAAATTCTATACAATTGGAAAACGCTCGAAAACAAATTTTCAAAAGGGAATAAGGAAGCTCCGTATCCATGCAAAGCCAACCCACCTCAAAACTGGATACATTTTTGAACTTTAGTTCCTTATTTACAATGCAAGCAGTTCATTCTGAATAGGGCGGAACAATGTTTTTGCATAATGTTTCGTCTTTAAAATGATTTTTATTCAAAGAGTTTTTCCGACCCAGAGAAATGCATAGTTTTCGATATTGCAGATAATATGCAAATGTCGCATGCAGATTCTGCATGAACATCTCCGCATCAATTGTGAAGTGCAGTGACTTCCGATTATACGGGGGCGGATGAACCGGAAAATCCGGGGCTTCCTTTTGGCTTCCAAATTTCCTTTAGTTTCGACTATCAAATGCACACCGTAGTACATGTATTTTTACGGCTTAAATTGTGTTCCATCCTGGGTAAACTTCATATATTTCCCAACGTCATCAACCAATCGAAGCTAACCTACACATCATCGAGCTAAGGCATCTAGTCTTATCAAAGACAAAGTTCTTTGGAGATATCCTTCAATGAAGACCAAGGCGTCTATCATCCCTTGCTATGGCATGCGTGTCAATGTTTTCCAAGCAATGCAAGCCTCATTAAGACAACACACAGTACCATTGTTTAAAAAGCCATGTAAAACAAGCCGAAAACTCGTGGTCAGAAAAGTGGGCGCCATTGCGGGGAGAGCGATCGGGGCCTTGATGACAGGAAGTGCAGGACGGGTCAGAAGAATTCAAAGGACGAGTGGGTGGCAGTCGACCCCCAGGCAGAAAATTAGCTCGATTCCAATGATCTGTACTCAATGATGGCGCCTTGCACCCAGCCGGATAGTTGGAGGCGGATTCGAGTGCAAGGGGGATTTGGGGCAGATTTTCCAAACGCCAAATGGAGGGCCTGCAATGGCGACACTAGCCCGGAAAAAACGCTCGAAAAAAATTGAGTGCAAACCCTGGCGGAGTCGCTCGCCCGAAGGGTGGTGATGAGAACTAGCTGTTTGGTCCACACCCTCAGATTTTGCGAAAAAATAAATTCGGGAAAAAATGTAAGACTCATTATATGCGTGTTTGAGGGATTGGTAAACACGTCCACAGACCTACAGCAAATTTTTATTTTTGCGACTCTAAACCAACATCTTGACATTTGGAAAATTAGGCACTGGGAGGAGATGGGCAGAGACGGCTTGCAGAAAAAAGGTTTCTTTTTCATTTTTTAATGTATTGTTTACGATGCCTATACACTTGCTATCTTGATGGACGTTTTCTTCAAAACTTGTCAGACAGTCTGTGCGTATTCGCTAATGAAGACCTCTAATATTGGCCTACAGACTTCTTGCAAATTGATTGTCGTGGCTAGCTGTTTTGGTCCTACATGATAAAACCATATTGCAGCTCGATTTTCCATTACTGATCAATAGTATAAAGTCTTTACACTGGCAAAAATCACCTTCTGAGCAAATAGTTCTTTTTGATCAGTTTGAAACTGAATATTTGCTCAGTTTCAAATTCACCCTATTTCACTGATTGACTAACGAGCTAATACATGCAGAAAGCGCTTTCCAAATGCAAAATTGAGGGCGGATCGTCTTTTCAAAATTTTCGGGATTTTTCTCGGATACCTTTTGTTGACCTCTCGAGAAGATGTCGACGCTGATGGCGCATAGCGAGGCGTACGTTTGAGAGCCCAGGTGTGAGTTCAACCTGTTGAAATGGGTAATTTGCAAAAAAGTTTCGAGGCTGCAGGATTTAATGATAGGCCTTCTCGCGATTAATAAGACGTTAAAATTTTTACTAAATTACCACATCGGAGATGTTTCGTCTGGCTTCGGGCCACGAAGCATTATCCCCATCCACTGTAAATAGCCCGAAGGGGGCAGAGGCGCAGCGGGGGATGGGAAGGGGTGCTTCTACCTGGCGACGTGCCTTTTTATGGACGATTTCATGCGAATGGCCAAAAAACGTTGCTGTCGGTAAAGGGGGTAAACGAGCGAAAAAATAACAACCTGTTTTATATTAGGCCGGAGATTTAACGTCCGTCGTAATGCCTCGCTAAAGACGACTACCCCAGGTTGGGTCACTCACCTTTCACACTGACCCATGCACGAGGGCTGACCACGTGAAAAGGCGGCTTTTTACGAGAGGCCTTCTAGTTAGCAGTTTAAAGCACTCACCTGAAAAATCGAGAAACGGATTAAGTATCAGGAAAACGTATCGAATACCTTAGCCACTATATAGGCTATGCTCAAATATTGCGTTTCTGCGATGCATTTTGGAACCAAATTTGAGAAATGAACCGGAAGAGGCATCCATTAGAGAATGTGCCAAGAGAATGTACGTGTAGAATGTACATGCAGTAATAGTATTGCCAAATGTAGTATTTAATTCAGTTGTTTTTATAGGTACATGCACATGTATGCATTATTTTCAATTTTAGTAACTTTTCGTGGCAAAACACGGTTTATATACCGTGCCCACAATGTGTACGTAATATACTTGTACATTTTATAGACTTGAAAGAACATATCCCTAAACGGTTTAACAGTACAACAAAACGGAAGTTATTTAAACTGAAACACTGATAAAGTATTTCAAACTTGACAAAGCACTCATATGCTTGAAAGCTACACGTTCACTTTTTTCAAAGTACACGTACATTTGTATTTTAGTTGGAATAAAAAAAACGAGAAGCTTTCATGCATTGTTGATTGCTTTGTCAATTTGGAAATGCTTCATCAGTGTTTCATCTTAAATAACTGACGTTCCGTTGTAATGTTAAACCATTTAAGGATATGTTCTTTCTAGTCGCCCATAGGTCAGACCAAGTTCAAGGGTCGAGTTTGTGCAAACTTGAAACCGGATATTTGCACAACAAATATTCCAGATCTACTGGAAGTGAGGCTACCCACAGAGGCGATTAAATTATTTAAAAAAGTATTTAGGTCTAGACCTATGGAACTGGATCATTTCTTGAATTTCTGTCCCAAGCCCCGAGTCCGAATAAGGAAGCTCCTCGGCGTCTAGTCCTCGGCCAGATTGAGTTACGCGGCAATGGCGCCAGACCCCCTATTAGCACTGCTGCCTATATGTGGGGGTAAAGATTTTTGGGGGTACAGCCTTTGCGCATTTGTTGGAACGCAGTTTTTCGAGAAATGATAAAAGGACTTATTGAAAGTGGATAAGACGGACAGACGCCCAGAACGAACGGCTAGAGACTAATGGATAAAGTTTCAATCGCGAACAATTCCACATTATCACCGATGACGCCATGCACTGCTGAAGGGCAACTTGGCAAAATACAGAAGTTTGCGACCATTGTGAGATTACGATGAAATCCACAGATAAATAGCGGAGCCTTCAGTGCATGACGAGCAAATTGGAGGGGACCAAACGGCATTAATAATTATGGGGACGTTTACGAGGATTTTTAAGTTGCATATGTAGGGTTCGAGTATCCCGAAAGCATCATCAAATTCACCTTAATTACGCGCATGTCAAAAGCCACGCGATTTTGACAAGGCGAATAATTTCCTTGGATTTTATTCTGATAGAATATTTAAATCATCGCATCTGCACAGGCTTGTGATTTCATTGGTTAGTTGGTAAACGTTAACCCTCATTATAGATAGCGTCATAAAGCTGGAAAAGCACGTAACATTCTAAAAAAAAATTAAAAATGATGGCAATGAAATTGGGTAACATGTTCAAGAATGCTGGTGTTGATGCATGGAAATATCCCAACACCACTATGCTGTACATTGTACATTGATTGAAATGAATCAATAAAACCATGGATAATTGTGTCATATTTCCATGATTAAGAAGAACGAATTTTCTTCACTGTCAGAAGTTCAGTACATGTAGATCACCACGCATGGTCATCTAAAATTCTAAAAGGTCTGTAACCGACACCATCCACGTTTTGTAAACTCCGATTAAATAATTACGAATCAGAGTTAATGGCCGCAGCGTACATTTCAAGTGGATAGTCGGCCTTGCTGCATTCCAGTGGCTGCTATAATCGGAAACCAGCCATACGCTGATAAGCTTTCAGATTTGAATGGAATTTGATGTAACCGGACATCAGCCCTCATTTCAATGCGCATGTTTAGTATTTCCAGAGATACTGTATGGGGCTCTCTAAGATGAGAGATATAAATCACAGCGAGCAATTCAAGCAAGGGGAGGCGTACCGAATCCGAAAATAATCATGCTGAGAGCCAGTTTTTCTCGAAAAAAAAATAAAAAAAATGAAGCAACCTGTTAGGGGAAAAGGTGGGTGTCGGTGGTGCTCCAGTCAAGGTCGGGGCTTTGAGGACAACAATAATGCGGGAATAACTTAAGTTGCCAGAATGAATCTGTTGACCCTAGCAGTGAGTAAACTTGTCGAAACGTTTGTCAACCCAATAAAGCATGGCGAAAGGATTTCACCTTACAACGAACTCCCCAAAGAGGACCTTGTGTCCCAGGTCCCTTTCTGGAGCTTTTTCGCCCATCATTTCCCAATTTTCAGATTAAATAAAATGACGTTCAATTCGATTCCACTCCTGGTTCGACCGGAGCCAAAAAGTATCCTTGTCCATCCGTCCGTCACTCACTGAGCCCACTGGTGAGCTCGGGTTACAGCAGGCAGGCGCCAGGGAATCAATTATCCCGCCGCAAGGGGATAACATGGAGGGGGAGAGTCGAGTCCTTCTCTGGAATATCGGAGGCGGGCGAAATAAACCATTACCTCTTGTCAGGAGACCCGTTATAAATTTAGACGTTGGGAGAAAAAAACGACAAACATCAACTCTGTGTCAGTTCGGCTGTCCTGATGATACGCTTACCACTCGGATTCGAGGGGGCAAATTGAAGGAGTTTCGTCCAGCCCAGTCCCCGAGAACAACGCCAGGAATTCGGTCGTGTGAGCACAATGCTGCAACAATGTTGATGTTAGAGCGTGAAAATGAGCTCTTAAACGCAATTATAAAAGATAAGGCTATCAATAAAAAACAGCGTTTAAGACGAAACTGCTGATAACTTAATGAGGGGCACCTCGCCAAGTAAAACAAGATGTCTTCATCGCACGGAAAACAACAGAAGAAAAAACCCAACGAAAGCTGGAGTTTGATTAAAGTGAGATACTGTATTTGAGATCCTTCGATAATGCAAGTATGACTGATGTATTCGTTCAGTAAACGTGTAGTAATTATTAGAACTTGCTCAGATGTAACAGCTGATGAAATAAAACTTTGAGAGTATTAGCAAAGTCAAATGCAATGATTGTTGATCAGAACTACTCCCATTACTTAGCCTAACAGTTCTTAAAACAAAGTTAGTGCTTGCTTAGAATCCGTTGCTATGGATTAGTTGGGCAAGGTGTGTAATTTGGGGCCTAAATGACTGCGTGTAACTGCGATTGCTAAATCGTGATGGACAGATTACCCTAAGTTTCCCTGGAAAAAGAAACTGAAAAACGTCAGGTTTTTAAGACGTATTTATAGTGGCTAAGCGTCTACTTGAAGGAAAAGAAATGCAATCCGCTGTTGCGTAAAAAATCACGACTGAAGCAAGTGTCAGAAATTCTTTACCAATAAGAGAACTTCATTAGTATTCTTAAGGAGTCTTTGGACGGGACGCTTTCGAACCACAAAAAGTAGACAGTTTTTATGCAACAAAGCCTAACTTATAATAAGCTTAGAGATTTCGTAGGTCTACATATACATTGTCACTTAATTATCGTTCCAATACATCATTGTTGCCGTTATTTATGGTAGCTTAATGACAAAAAATCTTGTTGTTACAATTGACAGTTGGATACATGTTACTTCATTGTATGCGGTGTTGACGGGCAAGCCAAAAATGCCTAAACAGAAAAAAATATAATAGTTTTTAAAAAAGCGAGTATGCAGACTGGAATATTGTGGCGCATATGAAATCAGATTTTGAAGTATTGATTTTTTATAGGCTACAAGAAATGGATTGTATGAAGCTGGATGATGAAAAATTAAGCTACAATGTATAGGGCCAGAAAAGTTTAATACAAACAATTATTACTGTATTCAGTTAAATGTTTACAGGAAAATGCCTACCGAAAACTATAACATGCTTCTTAATTAACATCATGCATTAAGGTAACAATTGAAAAACAAGTGTTCTTCATTGTCTTGACAAGTGTTCAGTGCTGCTTAGGGAATAGAAGTTTAACGGGCTTCGGGATCGTTCACTTTCAACATGTATCCTTCGAAATCTATTGTTGAGAAAATCTCTTTCCCTCTTGTTTGCCCCCTCCGAACAGAAAGGTCACCTGTGGAGAGTTTAAGCAAACACTCCACCTCTATGAAGAGGGCCTACTGTTCAATGGCTTCTACTTGACAAGGTTGACTCAGTTTTTGTGAGGAAAGGTGTGTTTGTATATACACAGACAACTTTATCATACCGAAGAAAACTCCGTATTATAGGGGCTTGGATAAACACGCACGTAAACAGCAGCCCTGCAACATAAACACACTTATGGAAAGAAAATATGACACCTATAAACTCCATAATCGTTTGTGTCAATGTTTAAGTTTCCATAGCAAAACAAATACATGCATCATCTCTGCTCGCTTGACGATGCATGTAGAGTACGTGCGTTTGTATATCGTTAACATAAATACAAAGGAATATTAGTGAAACAAAGCTTTATATATGCGATTAAATTATACCTGTAGCGTCTACTACACCATATTGCCACCAGTGCATTCTCCATTTAAAGCAGCAGGGGGTGCTGTGCAAAGTGCCCCTGGCAGAAAACATTTTCTGGGGGGCAACTGGTAGGTACCATGCACCTGAGACCCAAGCGGTGAGGGTTAAGCTTTCAAATTAACAGTTTTTATAGAATATGTCTAACTTGTCTAATGGTATATAAGTTATAATCCATGTACATGTACTGATTCACATACCAGGTTGCAGCAGGCAACAGCAATGGAAATTTACTTTTCAGATATGAGTTAATCCCCGAATAACAGTGAAGGAAGACCTGGTCAACTGTTCAGAAATAAAGCATTACATAGGCGTATAACCTTTTCGAACAAGCATTATGTTCAGGTCTCCTTTGTAAGCAATCTGAAAAGGTCTTACATCGCGAATGCGGCCCTATAATTTAACTGCATGTCAACCTTGAAAGATCGTGCCCTTATCCTCTTAAGGGCTTAAGTGTGCTTTTTAAATGTGAACTGGAGCAAAAACCTATACAAATGTCCCATCGCATTGGAGATATACACGCATTTGGACTATAGCATTCAACGTTTGATATGGGCGTGGTATTTATTTCTCGTGCCCCACAGGTAGGGGTTCTCCCACACTATTACTGTCGTAGGTTTGGAGACATCAGACATGCTCGAACATAGATTTGTCCGCTTCTTTTCTAGACTCAGTATTCATTCGGTAGTGAAATTAAGGCCACGTGTGTGCACGCTGGTATGCTAATCCCTCCAAATCCTCTCGCATAACTCATGGAATATTGCCATAAAACTGCGGTAGGGATAACTAGCTCGGTGGTAAGAGTTCCGCCTGCTCTAGGAGACACGCCCTATTCATAATCCATATTATATTAAATAGTGCACCTCAGATTTTTTATTTGAATTTCCCCCCTTACATTCTTTATTTTTTGATCTGCGAGCACGATGTTGTATTTTTTATATATATTTTTTTTATTATACGACGTATAATTTTAAAGCTTTTCGAAAAAGACCACCTTGGTCAATACGGAAAATAAGATATGGCAACACCGAAGGATTAAAACCGGTGATTCGAAGAAGGGGAAAAAACTATGCGAACATGAGATAAAATATGGAATTAGTTTTCCATCTGCCAACAATTTTTTTAATGTACCCTCTTTATTCGTTTTGTCCGTTTGCAGCATATATGTCGATATCGTGTACACCGGAAGTGCCCGAAGCATGTGAATATTGCTAGGATTACTGCATGATCTACAGTATATTAAGAGAAAAATACCATAAAAGTTCAATTTTTATCACATCTTTCAAGAAAAAAAATCAAAATCAACTTTTTCAGCACATACATGTACGTGCTGTTAGCCACGAATGTTTTTCGTCGTTGCTCAATATGTTAAATCAATAAAATGTTGGAAGCTTAATTTTGAGCGTCTTAGTGAAAACGTTATCTTAAGAGTGATTTTAAAGTCAGCACTGATATTTTATCCCACTTTTCTCATTAGGAGAACCAAGTCCATGGGCTCGCAGAACTGTGTGTTCTATTGTGATGACAGTGATCATAGTAATACGTGGTTAATTTTCTTCATGAATTTCGAACGGCATTAGTGCGAGCCCTAAAGGAAATTCACATCCAGTTACATGTGAGGCCTTACAGTACATCGGTTTTTGCTATTTGTATGCTTGTACATAGAAACTAGAAGCAAACACAGTCATAGCAACGTGCACTTAGGGAAGTACATTCGAAACTTGGGGTTACCTGAGAGATGTCCAAATGATTGATTGAACAGCGGAGTAATCGATCGGCTAGCGGTGTTTACTCCCTCGTTTTTTTAGTTATTTATGAATTCTGTCGATTTACATAACGAGCCAAGAGTTCGCTATCGAACATGAACGACTCAGAGAATTTCACGTGGACAAGGATATGTTCACGCCCTTTTCCTTTGCCACTTGCAGGAGTTGTCCAATTATTGTCCGTGCTAAATTGATGATTGCGGATCGATCATTAATATTATTTCATAATAAAAGGAGGGGGATAATGGCGGCGCAGTAAACACACCCATCCAGGCTGGACATTGGCATTTTTTCGCCGACCCAATGTCACGCAGCAGCGTTGTTATCTGGGCAATTTCTGAATGACATTTTTGTGGCATTGTTATGGCGGCCGCCTGACAGCATTGTTGCCTTCCCACGAGATGCCAGCTCCACCTACGCACGCATCCTAGTATTTTTCAGCTTTAATTGTGACAACTTTGACACAAGTGCGTTGTTACGTAATTGCACGTACGCAACCTTGGCGACTGCGGGGCCGACCGAGAGTCGTGCAACGCATAGAAATGGTCATCTTTCGCCGTCTTTTGGCTGGAAAATTGGACGTATTCCCAAGAAAAATCAATGATTCTTTTTTTTTACAGCGTGTCTTGGTAGACTGCCTTTCACTCGGGCATTTTTACTGCATTTAAATTAAAGGTGGAAATGCTCGAAACGACCTCTAAAATTGATTTCCTCTTAATTATTCCCAATTAACATTATGTCAGTCTCATAACCCCGAACTGTGCGGACGAATGGCAATTTTAAATTCACGGATTTTATCGTTTGCTCGATGGCGCGCGATTTTAGGTTTTTTTACCATGCTTTTATTTCATGTCCAGTTTGCGCTGCAGTTTCGCGACTGATTGTTAAACCGGTGCAAAAACAGGAAATGACGTCATAATTTCAGGTGGGGTAGCCTGTGAAATGGAATGTTACATCGCGTATCCTTCTTCGGTCTTAATTACCATAAACCAAAAGAGCGTTTCTAGTCACATTTATGCAATACTAGGATATTCCCCTATTTTCCATAGAACAGGCCAACTCTTAAAATAATAAATAAAAATATTCAGTAATTGGCTAATGTCGTTTCCATTTTATTCTATAAAACATTATTGATAAATTGATAATTTTTTTTTCCAAAAACCTGGAAATGTAAGGTAAAAGTTAGGGAGGTTTAGAATTTAATTTCGGTGGGAACCCTGAATATGGGCCGTATTTAATTTCGTGTCCCAATTTTTGAACTTGAATTTAAAGAATTTTCATACACTCGCCCGCACGTTAAGTATGAATGTACAGTAGTACAGTACAAGTTCCAACCAACTGTCATGTAAATTTGGCATGGCCTGATTGGCGTAAACATGCCTGAAGCATGCACTTCATACTGAATACAGAAAGTTTATCGTGTTTGCTATAAGCCAACATACTACTATGCTTCACATGATAATTGGCTATGCCGCATATGTTTTCGCAGATGTAAATGCCATAAAGGTCATTGGACCACATGTTTTATTAAGAATATCAAGTCTCTTATTGTGACAATATTAAAAGCCTATTAATCTATTAATAACAGCAATGAAATAGAAATTTGTAAAAATGATGAGCAAAGGCTATTTTCCTAGTTTTAAAACCTCATAATTCGTAAATGATGATTCTAACATAGACTCGTAATTACATGGAAGGCTCCAGTGGGAACACGATTCCGACGAAAGTCAATTCTGGGAGATTATATTCCAAGATAAAGGCAAGTGAACGCTTTGCATGTGTACTAGCCTGGATATAGTTTTACAAATGGAGACGTGGTTGAATGATGGACAGAAGAAAAACAGAAATGGAGACATTCCCTGCTGAGTTGTTAAAATGATTGTAATAATATCAAAGAGCAGTTGAGAGCGTCGCAGTCTTTTTAACAAAATACACACAACAAAACGTAAACACAAGGGTTGCGAATGGCATCAGCTTATTATTGCAAGGAGTTTGTGTCACATAACTTTAGGGTCATGTATGACACGATACTCGATGACAAATATCTGTCTAGAACTATTTGTGTTTATTCTCATTAACGATTTTCTCCGTACCAAGGGTATCCATTTTGAATTATTAGTATGATATACATACATGTATTCTTGTATTAATAAGCTCACAACGCCGCTGACACAATAAATGACGTTACTTGACCGTCCTGATAGCTAGTGTAGTGGCCCCAATGTTCACGTACTTGAATTTATTTAGCTGCGAAATCCTTTAGCTTGGTATCATAATATACGTGATGGAACAATACTGCTTACGATTTTTACAGCGAATTTTGATGTTACCGATGGACATAGAGGCATGCTTCCAATTTAAGATGAATCAATAGGTACATGTAGGCTAATCACTGAAATTTGTGCGAGAAGATTTATGGCTTGAAACATCAAATAAAATAAATATACAAAGGTTGGAGTACGGTTGTGAAAAAACAAGAAGTTGACAGTTCGTGTTTAGAAACAACACGATACAAAGAGATCATAGCATTAAACAAATTGACATGTAAAACGCCTTGATCTCATTCCGCAAGCTCAGTAAAGCCTAATTGGCAGTGAGATATACATGTAGGCCTATTTCACTTTTTAAAACGTCTGTGAATTCCAAGGTAAAGTGGTTAGGTTGCAAGATGATATGCCGTTTTTCCAGTCATTTGCATGGGAATATTTTTGACATTAAATATCAATCCTCGAAATGTATTAGTGAGAACAAATCTTGGACATCAACAGGTCGCGTGCGGGTATTGTTATGGACATGCGCCGACTTTATTTATAGAAAATTGGACAATTATCTTGCAACGAACTGCACTGTAGCAATTATGTGCTTATTGCTGTTTAGAGGAAGCGCTGCGATTATCTGGCGTTCTTGTCTTGCTAAGATTTTAAGACCAACAATTAGAGGCCCGCCCCAATAGTTTGGATTTCGGGCTATTTAATTTGAAAAGAATTTTTTTTAACAATCTGCTTCTCACAGGCTTCTCTAAAAGAATTAAAGCGTGTCTTCTTGCTTTTTGTTTCCAAAGCACGTACATGCTTGTATTTTCTATTTTTGTATTAAAATTACGTTGCAGAAGTTTGGGATGATTATAATGATCAGTGGTTAATGTGATGAGTAAGATCATCTGATTCTTAATCAAGAAAAAAACCCAATGTGAATGTCTTACAGTGTCATTTATTTGTACAAACATCAAAACATTTTGCAGCAAGCCAGAAGGCCGTAAAGGATTTCAGCTTTTTTGCATGCATAGGCAGAACATGAAAGAGGAAAAAAATGCTAAACATTCAGGCATTTTTTCCGTGTACATAGCAGGGACATTGTATAATTTCATGCCGGCAATGTCGAAAATGGGTTTAATTGTTGGCAGATTAAGAAACAAAACAGAACATTCGTTAGACAATTTTTTAGGCAACGACTCCACTGCACCGCCCTCTGTTTGGCGGTTGAGAGTAATCCATGCATGAGCTCAAGGAATTTCCTCGAGTGTAACAAAATATGCCCGGTTTTATATGATGGGCAGGCTGGTATTTGGCATAGGGCGTTCATTTTCATGTCTTAATTATCCCTAATGGGGGCAATTGTAACAAAGTTGGATAGATGACGACAATCTGACATCGTCAACATGTTTCGTTCGAGTTTTATTCCCCCTCACAAACTTCCATTATCCAAAACAGAGTAACTAGTGCTCTAAAAATTCCAACCTCCTTTCCATTGCCCCTATCATTAAACTGCTGCTGGGAAGGGGTGGACATACTCAGGTGTTTTATTTCCTCCCCCCTCCCCCTGCGTCTCTCCTTCTCAAAAGAAAACAGCTTACAACCACAGTGCTGCAACTAACAATTTAACAAACGGGTAGAACCAGGTGCAAAAAGAATAAATCGTACTGATGCGTCAATTCGTCCATTGTTATAATTACGTTTAATTACCACTAAATTAAGTACAAATTAATAGATCGTAAACCTGCAATTAAATTGGCCGTTTCGAAAGGTCAAACGACCGAATCATCGGTACGTACGACTGCTACAAAAATGCAACTATTCCCTAGTCCTTACAACCAATAGCAAGTCTTGCACTGCAAGTTCACAGAAATAATATGCATTTTTAGTATAGGCTTAGTAATTTTTTATCACTGCCAGATAGGGACGCATATTGCATTTGCACCAAGTGATCTTTTTTTAAAGGTGTTTAATCGAATTACAGCAGTGAAATCGGAAGTACATAATCCGTATAAGACATATCCAATTAATTTGCTAATTAGGTTTTTTTTGCTAGTGGAACTGTAAACATTACTCGTTTTCAGTTGCGCCCCAAATCAGTGGTCGTTAGTAGTTACTTAGTATGAGTGCCATTGTCACGATAGGGCTTGCGCGATGATTGGTTTTAGTTAGGTGCTGAGTCCTATAGCAAGGAATGGGGTTGGCAGCGCCCCCTATGGAAAATTGGATGCATTTTAATCGGGTTTAAGTGCGGTTGCTTCATGGAATTGGTTATCCACGTTCTGCCTTCCTCGTCGCTTCGAGCGAGGGTCCACGCCTCAACAACCCCCTTGCCATACTTTAAAGATTCTCGGCGAGCTTTTCAGGGGGAATTGGATCATCACAAAGCGTTTTAAAATGGACCAATTTATAGCTTAAGCCACAATGACAACAACCTTTTGTTGTGAAGGCTGCATATAGCCTGGGGTGAAAACGCGCAAAGAGAAGAACCCACTTGCGTGAAGGGGAAAAAAATAAAAACCCGAGACAAGTTGAGCATGTGCATCCATATTTAAAATTATACGCAGATATAAATATGAGGCACTTCTGACAAATCAAATCGTAAATTCAACATCTGTGTGAGACAGGAATGAGTAACAATGTATTCCACTTGTTAAAACAGCGGTCGTTGCAATGGGAAATCCGTCTCTAAGCTGGTGTTACACTTCACTCCATCATGTAAATGTAATTAAGGGAAAGGTGAGTGTGCCACCTCTGCATACTGCTGTTTGGACAGAACTAAATCTTACTTCATATTAAATTGGGGAATGTAGGCCTACTGCAGAGAGTGTGAACGTATGCATTTACTGTAGTCTAGCAAGTTATGTACGAAATTCACGTGAATCGATCCAAAAAAATTGCTTTTTTTTACATTCAAATTTGTGAGTTTTGACGAATCCTTTGAACGCTTGCTTCTTAGTGATTGTTGCTTTAGTATTAACGTTGACTAACTTTCTGGTCGTCACTATCGTTAGCAAACAAGCCATGGAAATTTCACGAGGTCCACCCTGACGTTAAAGATGCTGATCCCCATGTCCGTCCATTTTGGTGGTCTGAACTTCTGGGTGGTACCCATCTGACATTAGAAAACGTTGCGTGTCCTTCTCAGCAGGAGAATGATACTTTAAAAGCCTCCACGTGACACCAGAGGACAGACATTTTTATACTGGGAAACTTGCAAGGCGCAGGGAATTCTGGGCTGATCCCCCATACCTATTAGACAGCAAGCACTGCATGATACGCGCTTTAGATTTTCCTCATGACACTATAACGAAGCAGAAACCACAAAACACAAAATTAACGATGCTCCATCTCTGCGAACCCCACGAAATGGATGCACTATTTTTTATCGTTTACCATTCCATATTTATGACGCAGTATTGCAGTTTGACAATGAAATGCATGTTTAGGTGGCTCTTTAGCGCTAGTATAAATTTTGGTGAAATATGACGGCCCACGAAGAACTGAAGTCCCTTCACAAAAATATTTCATAAAATATAACTCGAAACTAGTGTAAAATATGTGTGGTCTGAAAGTTTGTTTAGCATTATTACATTCTTTAGCAAGCCACTTGTCTTCAAATACTCTGTAGTAATTAATGACAATTCAGATTTGTTGTTATGTAATGCTCCTGTAGATGCAAACTTATGCAAATCTTATTTAGATCAAGAAAATGGACGAACATTACAGAACTTCTGCATTTTCGAAACATTTCAATCGTATAATGTGAAGGTAAATTAAAGAATCATTGCATTTTGTTTGATTAAGCGTGATCACTTCCTCCTTCAAATTTTACACGTAAAGGTTAATACATGCGATGCATGGTCATGGGGCTTTCTAAAGCTTGAAGAGCGCAGAATCCCAGGCGTTGTTTTATTATATACAGTACGTCTAAACAACATAGAAATGATAAGGAATACGAAACCATAGGCGGCGCGCGTAATAATCTTATCTGAGTATATCGTTATCATCTGTCAAATGAGAAAGAAAGACTGCCGAGCGGCTGGGCCATGAAAAATGAGAAATTTAACGGGATGAGATTGCGTTTGTGCATCATCGCACCAAAAACAAAAACAAAATAAATTTCCCATAGCTTTGTTGCGCTCGCTCTACAGCGCTCCAGCCTCTGGGACAAATCCATCATCATCCGAGTGGAAAGCTCGAGTTAATCATGTGCTCGAAAGCGCGTTTTATACGCTATTGGCTGGCGTAAAGATGACGGATTATTAAGACGTTGTTGCACCGAAGGGAATCTTACATTTAATATCCGAGCAACAAGTGTCCCTATATGATGATAGTGCGGAATAATGAATTTCTGAACACGCTCGCGCTTCATATGCAGGTATCAGGCATGAAACTGATGAAAACTTCGGCGTTTCATGTCGTGGGTGCATGTTTCACGTTTATCTAAAAATAACAGGATGTCCGAAAAGCCTAACACTACAGGTGCGTTATTGCTTATTAGTATCTATCCTCATACCTGTGCAAAGCAGATAAATTTATTTAGCATTGGTTACTGGTATTTCGGGCACCCTGTAACTTATAATGTACCCGTTAACTCGTGCCAAATGATGCGGAAATTGTCCCTTCCGCGTGACACGTTCGTATCGCGAAAACTTTTGCGGTTTGTTAATAATTGCGCTGGAAATGCCGCAAAACTTCACAATTCGCATATAAATTAATCATAATTTCCAGATTTTTATCAATGTACACGTTAAAGACTAGAGCTTGCATTGCGAAGTCGACTCCCATTATCGCGTTTATGTGGTTGGCAACCCTCATCATTTCCGTGTTAGTTGCGTGAGGTAGGTCCGTATAAACTGGGGCTATGAGATGATAAGCGTTATCAGAACCCTTTATGTAGAAAGTTGCACTGAGGCAGACGCAAATCGTGCAGGCATATACAATTTCAGCGCGGATGATAACACTATCAGATTATGAGATCAGATTTCTAATCACCAGCATGCATGAGAAAAGCGTTTACAGAGTGGACAGATTCGGATTATATAACGAAGGGCAGGCTTCGGATTTGCCGATAAGCTCCACTATAATAACATTTGTTTTATTTTGCCACTGCATATTATTTAGAATGTTTCCCTATTAAAATGCACCGGACAAATCCAATTATGCGCAGGCTACATAACTGACCAGTTGCTATGGTTTTGCCATTAAGTGTTTTGTTAATTGCGG
Source organism: Rossiulus vilnensis (assembly GCA_034700785.1). Taxonomy (NCBI): domain Eukaryota; kingdom Metazoa; phylum Arthropoda; class Diplopoda; order Julida; family Julidae; genus Rossiulus; species Rossiulus vilnensis. The sequence goes on along the minus strand of JAQIXS010001030.1, from coordinate 13,364 downwards.
TTTCGGAATCATACAAAATGCGTCGATACGTTCAACGTTTAAATAAAACTGCATAAAGTTACAATGAATTCATGAGTCTTTGCATGATTCGGTAAGATTTTTTCTTAATCCTATCGGCTCCCTTAATAATCTTAGGACCCTGACTAAAATTGATGGTTCTTAATTTTAAAAAAATATTAATAAATTAATTATGCGGAAAGGGATATGGTTTTCGGCTTGATGGCTGGCGTCCATATCAGATCACACATTGCTGATATCATAACGATGATTTTACTTCCTCATTTAAACGCGTTATCTTCAAGCGCACTAATGAATTAAATCACTTCATCGGCGTTGAGTTTCGCAGTAATAAGTGGTTGTGACCACAACTCCACGATGCTTATCATATTCATACTTAAGCCTTATAGGGCCTTGCTCGTGCTAATTGCATTAGACCATTGAAGAACATAGTAATGACAATTTCATCATGGATTGAAAGGTGCATACAGTGTATGTTTAATTCATCACATTTGTATTAGTGCCTTAAGATTGAGCCAAGATCCGGTCAATAGCCTAACTCAAACGTTAACACAGCCAATGAGCATGAAGCCATACAAAGATATAATTTGTGGTTTCGTTATTATTGGGCAATTCATCCGGCATATACGAACTCGAATCCAAGCGTCCTTTTGCTGCTTTCCGTTCATAGATATGTATTTGATATACATGTAGTTTAACGAAACGGGATTTTAATGACGATTGCAATATGTCATCCAGGTCTGCATGTGGAATTAGCGATCGCTCCTTGGAACGACACCAAGCTGGTTTAGCGAACATTCAAATAATAAGGGGCTGGGGTGCGTTCCTTTGGCACTGTTAGATAAGAAGAAATCATGCAGGGCGCCCACAATTGTGACAGTAATTAATGATCAACGGGTGACATTGTGATTTGTATAGCAGCGCTGCCAAATATCTCAATAGCGTGAGCCTGTTAGACCGCGGGCCATGTCGTGGGTCCACACAAATGTCGGCCTACTGGTAACCATCTTCAGATGAGTTCAACTTTTTCTCTTCGTTTGAAACAGGTGTACATAATGAGCAAGGAATAGACTATATCATCAAACTCCTCCGCTCATATTCGAGCATGAGATCGGGCCACACTACACGGAATTGTTCATTTATTTTCGTCAATCGCATCCTCTGCCCTCCGTAACTGATGCCGAATGTACGATAAGCCATGATTGACAGATCTCGAACCCAAGCATTATTTTATGTAATTTCGGTATGGGCCTATTAAAATCCAAAAAAATTAAAGAATATTTTTATAGCTTGGTAGGCTATTGACAGTTTCTTTAAAATTACCCCTTCGTGAATTGAAAGTGCAGTTTCAGAAAGATGACGTATCTGACTGTCACCAGATGCACTAGATATTCCATTGTTCCAGAAGGGATTTTTTTGTTATACTGCCTCAACATTCCTATATAGTGATGATACATGTATATTCGACTAGATATGCGTCGACGTACCTCTATCCAGAAACATAGTAAAACCATTGTTCTTAAGGGTCGACTAGTTGGGGGTCTGCAATTAATGGTCATGACTAACCCAAATGATGAACATGCCAGTATCTCATGTTAAGGGCCAACAAGGTTTTCACTGTGAAAATTGAATTAATGACATTTATGTGACCAATTGCACCAAATTCCGCTTCCGATTACATTGTAAATATGACGCAATATCGGTCAGTGAGCTCACTTAACTGGTTCGCAATTTTCATTGCCAAGCGCTGCTTTCTCATCATCAACGTATTAATGAGAATTTCTCTCTCATTTTTTATCCCCATTTGTTTTGTGGAATCATCGTGCGTGCCAACAAGACGATGACAAATGATAGAGTAATCAAGGTAGGAGTCAAACGGTCCCCTTAGTAATCCCGCTATAGTTGTTGATTAGTATACGCAAATAAGGCGTGCCTTTTCGCTTAGCCCTCGCGTGATTACTCGCGTTAATTGGATGAGCACTGCTATTTTTAACGAAACGATTATGTAAATCGGACTTATTCGAATATTAAAAATACGATTTTTTTCTCTCGTCACACTGATTGAGTGACCCGTGAGTTAAAGGGCAGGACGCCATTTTGCTGCACCCTATATCGAGGTAGTTGCAACTTTGACACCTAGCTCTCGTTTTTAAGCCCATAATGGAGTTAATAGATCCGAGTCAGTCAGGTTATGCCCAATCAGCGACCAAGTAAAAAAGTTCATTTGACTGATGATGTTTTAGAGCATTAAGGTTAAATGCTCGTTTAAAACTGCAATCATAATGGGCAATGACGTAGCAAAATCAAGGCATAAGTTACAACAATGCCCGCCTACCCCGAAACAGGGCGCACAAACAAAAACACAAAAAGCAGCCCCAAAGGAAATCACGAACGCGTTTTTTTACCGAAATTTTATTCTCAGGAAGCCGCCATGCACGTTCTATAGCAAATCTCAACTTATAAAGGTCAATACCTTTTTCCCTCGAGTAAATTTTCTTAATGAGCAAAACGTTTGCACGTAAAATCTTTCCAGTGGGTCTGTGACGCATAGGACAGCAACCTGGTAGGGCATCATTCCGCTTTTATCGAAGAACAAACCGGAAATTGATAAAGCATGTGTAATTAAGGTTAAGGGGTTGTTTACTGGACGAAATTCAACCTAAAATGTGTCAAATTGTCACAAACAACAATTTTTAATTGCGGTTTGAAATTTTAACTTAAACAGTATGTATGATTTATCACTATTCGCAATTTTACTTTGGAAAGCAACTGGTTGCTATAATTATCCGGGCGCTAATAATTAAAGATAGACTGTACTTGAACAATAGTTCACAGTTTCGGCATACAAACACAATGCACATTCAACTGTTGCTATAGAATGTTAAAAGGCAAGAGGCGAAGGACATAACCCTTTTAATTGGGTCACTGCATGGAAGTGGTGATGAAAACTTCCTAAAGCCTACTTCCAGATATGAATAAATAACCACCGGACGTTGAGTTTTGCAACTTTTCCGCCAAAACTACATGCAAAATGGACTTGCTTTGGCTGAACTGGTTTCTCTGGTACATTTAACCTTAACTCTTTTACCCCAATTAATTTAGGAATCTATGCATTCACAATCGACAAAACCAAGTTGGACAAAATCCATCAGATAGCAAACATGTGCAATGCCTTATAAGACATGATAAACATTCTTCCAATAAGAATACAGTGTTCAAGGACATCTTATTTCAATTCAATTCAGTTGCAGTCAGTGAGGGAATTTCTTGCAATAGGGAGTGTGATCCATCATCCTAATTTATTCCTTAGATTCCACACCAACACCATTGCTAAATGAAATTTCTTGAAGGTTGAGGCTATCCTTTGGAAGGTAATGTCATCTAGCTATAGCGTCTAACGGTATGCGAAAATGAAACGCGAATAATGACGTGGTTTCGTTTAAAAATTCCTTTAACCAAATCAGAATTTCCAGACAATGCCGGTTATAAATTTAAAAACTTTATCCCTGCTTAATTTCATCGAAAACTACATGTAGCAACCAATCTCAGGACCTGAGCAAAATTCCGCAGCTTTTCAAAGTTGAAACAAACAATGTGCCTGGCCATTTCAGCACAAAATCATGAAAAAACATTCTTACAATGGTCTTCTCAAAGGCTGACATCAGCAAACCGTATATCTATCAATGAGCCGGTCGTCAGTAAAATGCCCATCCAGCACGTCTTTAACCATGAATGCGTGTAGATAAAAGCATCCCTCATCATTGATTTTCAAAGGGATGATACTGGTGGTGCCAAGTGACCCTAGTAAGGTATTTCAATGGAAAGCAGATTGCAACGAACCTGTTCCCGGAGGTGTATCATCAATTGATTATTAAAGCCTATATCTAGGGTTCGGCCTTGCTCGTCATCGTAGACATTTGAAGTGACAGCCAGTGCCATCTCGTGACCCCGACGACCACACGCTGCTCGCCGAAGAATAGACCCCAAATTGACTTCAGCCGAACCTCATAAGTCACCGCGGATTTAAATACGGACGATGAAGTTTTATGATACTCATATCCAGCATGCGGTTGATTCGCCCTAATGGAATTCGGTTGCCAAAAAGACAGATCGAAAAAATAGATGTCCAAAATTGAGTTCAAACGACCCACACAGTATATATTTCGAGCCGCGTTAACCACCCGTTAACTCACCAGGGTCGTGCGTGTCACGGGTTATGAGGTACATGTATGTTACTCCAATTTAATTATGAAGCATTTCTGGAATGACACATGGCTTAGGGCGGTCGTTAAGGTTGGGAACCTGCATGCTGCGCTCTTCTTCCATTTCAATGAGATTGCTTCGAGGTGTTCGAGTCCTCAAGTTGGTGGAAATGAGTTTGCAGTTCCATTTATAGAGCTGGTTGTGACAATTTTTCATGGCGATTTGACATAATCGGGCTAATCTACCGGGTCTCCGCCATAGACATGCATGCGATACTCCTCTCTAGAACTGTTACGAACACGGCGGTCACACCCACCATCGTGCTTTTGTTTGCATTCGTGGCTTGACAGTTTTCTGAAACTCCATTGGGTCAGAGGTCGAACATTATTGCATCGCTTGTCTGCTAAATCCTTTGATAAACGTTGACATAACGATGCCCGAATTTAAAATTTGGGCGGTCTGTTGCCTGGTAGCTCAAACAGCTAATTTATACTTTCATTCAGTTATGCATTGGCCTATTGCAGCAAACATTATACACATTCAGAGATCAATCCATAATCAAGTGTACATTCTTTGCATTTCGAAATATTTAATCAAGTGATTTAGTGATTAGTAGGGATGGAGAATCCAGACAAATCCTTGGCTTTCTGACTCCATAACAGTTTAAAATACGCTTGAAGGCACTATCGGTAACAAAAATTCACAAAAAAAAAAAGAAACCTCAACGAGATTAATGACGTCATTGTATGCGTGCATCAAACTGATCTCGGAGATGGCGGATTCTCAACAAGGACTTCCTAACGAAGGAGTTTAGCACCGCTTCTTCTGCTAGGCAAGGAGGGGAGGATGGAGCAATAGATGAGGTTCACCGGCAAAAGCTGACAGCTCCACCAGACTCATCCCTGCGAAAGCAAACATTGTTGAAGAGACCACTTTCGCTTCTCTCGCCAGCCAATTTCTATACACCGAGCACATGCGCACGCTCAACACAATGCATATTTCGTGTTGTTGTTTGTCTCTCGTCATCCACGCAGGCGTTCTGATCCAACAAAAAAAGTTGCAGGATGACAAAAGCCAAGCGCGAACAAAACGACGATGATGATTGCGCATCGCAAACGCACACAATTTGACTGTCAAACGTTTGCGACTTCAGTGATTGCCAAAACCAAGGAGGACCAGAAAAAAATGGCGGCTGAAGGATCCCCTTTGCCATGCTTGGCTTGGGGACGGAAGGCGCCCGTCTGCCTGTCGTCTTCAGTTTCTCCTAAATGTTTTTGGCCATCCATCCAATGCATCCCATGACACTTTCCCTAGCAGCAGACTATGCGTGTAAGCTTTTGCCAGACTCGAGGTTTTCAAATGCAAAAAAAAAATAGCATTGGATGACACAAAAGTCAGCATGAGATTGACAACGGCTGCCTGTCAGCGTACCTCGGTCGAGTGCCACTAGTGCAACTTGCGGTGATACAAAAAAAAATTGTACATTAACCATAGATTTTCAAAACTGATGTCCCAAATTTCTTGAGTTCATATTTCTCGAACGGAAGTTTTTTGAGCAAAGGGGTAAAGTTCGACAGTCCGTAAACTCCAGGAAAACGTCGCTGTTATTATGGTGGCTATGAATAGATGGTCTTAATTCTTTAAGCATTATTCCTAAACTGTTTCCAATAGGATATAGACCGTTTGTGACATGAGTGCCTTTAAAATAAAATGTAAAGTAATTAAATTTCAACGCTTATCTTTCATAAAATGTGTCCATTCGGCATATATTCAAACCCTTACATGTATTTGGAAATCAGTACCCTAACATGCCTGACGATTTATATTTTTAATTTTTTACGAGGTTTTGAGAACTCCAAAATGTCCCGCAACAACAGTTGAAATTATACATTTTGTGCAGTTAAACGAAAATCGCTTAAAAACATGAGCCTCAGTTTGGCTCAGTTTTAGCTGCAATTAGGAATACCAAAAATACTGATGAATCAGCTAAAAATAACGGGTCCAGCGAGCGTTGCAATTAATTTTCATGGGAAGTAACAAGCATAAATAGTTTCATTTCCTTTTGAAATTATTCGGTCGTTTTCAATATGTGAGCAACTTCTAACTAAGCTGTCGTTCTCTGCGTTGCGTCGGTATTATGCTAATTAATTAGCGTTCGCAACTAATGGATATAGTCGTTGGGATGTAGTCGAAAACGCAGCTGACGACTACCTATATAGTTTCATCAAGATAAAAACGATGGAAATAGCTCTCTTCTGCTGGTAATCAAAGATGGCAATCAACCAAAAAGGAAATCACAGTTTTACAAGTCCATTAAACCGTGAGCGTCGGACGGCATCGCAGGAACGCAAAGCGTTAGCGCCGCTATTGCAACGATTCCAATTACAGGGAGCGCGAATTTAGGATACTTGAATAGGTCGTTAATAAAAATGCTTGCCCCAAGTGTAACACCCTTTCCTGGAATTGAAGCGATCGAATGACAATTAACGAAAACATGATTCCTGTACCATTCTTATACCGCGATACCCAATGCCAAGGGGGATTTTCATACGTTTTGCTATCTTTTCAATGCGTGAGATTCGTACAGAACCAAGGATTTCGCCACACAATAAGGTTCCCACTGAACTGGAAAACCAGGAATTTTCAGGGAAGTAAGAAGAACTTGGAAAAGTCATGGAAATTTCAAATTTTCATGCAAAAGTCTGGGGAATTTTCATCAGCTAGAATGCCAGCCTTAAATTGCTATAATCTCAAATAATTAATTGTTTATGATACTGTTTAAAAGAGGGCGTATCTAATCACAGTTATGCGTTCATATGGGATTTCCCTACTGTTCATAGCACACTTTCAATTTTTGGAAAAATACATAAAAAAATATCAGTAATTAGTACATATTGCTTCTATTTTATTCTAGTAACATTTTTAATTAAATCAGGGACATTTTTTTCAAAAATCTGGTAAATTCAGAGAAGCTGAGAATTTAATTTCGGTAGGTTGAACCCTACATAACGACTAGTGTTCGAAATCGTACACGTAATTTGGTACCGAAAAAGTGAACATCTTTCGTTTTTTGTCATTTCCCTTCGCCATGTCCATGCCCCTTGACCCGGGCATGTACTTCGTGTTTCCTAGATGGGTCAAACAAATTTTCGACACGCGATCTTCCTTCGTGGAACCCTTGAAAACTGCCTTCAGAAATGATGTCATTTCCAAAAATAAGCCGCCTGGAAACGCGGTTCAGTGAGGGGAAATGCCCATTCAGGGAAGCGGAATATTCGGGAATAATAAAGAAAACGTGTTGCAGTCAGACTGAATTTGTGCGAAATTATGTGTCGGGTTGCTCGACGTGCTTTTAGGATGCAAGCAGTCAGTCGCCAGTCCTGACAGTTTTCGGTGCAAGCCTTCTGTTGACGAGGCAGCTCGACGATAGGCAGCCATGCAGTCTTTGGGGGGACAAGTTGTTTGGGATGCCAGCAGGGCTGATATACGATCCAACCCTATTCCCTGCTAATTCCCTGAATATATGAGACCGCTTAATGGAATATTTGTAACGTAATCGCTCTCGCCTCACTTCATGCTTGCTATGCCAAGCATCTGAAAATGGCGACAAGGTGGTAGAGAGAGGGACTCCTGACTACAGAACGAGAATTCTATGCGCAGCCCCAAGAATGTTGGCCCACCCCTGTTTCGTAGTACACAAACTTTCGTCAGCTAAAACTAACATTTAAACGTTGCATTTTGTCGCGAGGTATCACATGACTACGCGCAGAATTCACGAACACCACGTGTTTTTTCTTCCGCCAGGGTTCCAACCTCCAGCTTAAATTGTGCATTAGGAACAGTTTAGTGACTATGAAAACTGGCGAATCGCTCCAAAAGGGAAAAAAGTTTTCTCCGAACTGATTAAGAACCTGTAGGTGTGAGCGACTGCGTCAGTGTTAAGCTTATTGTCAGCGATATCGTTACAAAAGCAATCGGTGCAAATTGAATGATGCTGATGGTATTTAGAACAAGGACAGCATTATTCAGCTCCATGACAGCCTCGTTGTATGTCGAATTCTTCCTCCCTGACAAGAGAATTCTTCGCGCATAGGCCTACTTCTTCCCAGAAAGATTTCAGTCATGCTCTATTCCATGAATATGTTAACAGCGTTATGATACATATTTTTTCGTTTAGGAATGTTGACCAACAATGGCGCATTCTGTTGGTGGGCTGTGTGACAGTTAGCACAATAGCGCCACCTGGCGAGGCAGTCTACTACACCCGCCCAAGCAAAGTCACCAAGCCTCATCTGTGAATTTTTGAGTTCGAACGCATTGGTTTAGTCCGTTTCTGGATCGCTTTATTCTTCCGATTGTGCATACAGTATGTGAAATAAAAAGTATGTAGGTCGAGCAACAGAATGCATATTTCACGCTGATCACGGTCCGAAGTGAAGCAATGCGTTCGCTTCATCAAACGGTCCATTGTTCGTCCCACCCACCAAGTTATTCATTAGCATAAGCACAATGGCTGCCAGCCGTCAAATTCACGGGGCTAATGAAAGCACGGTCCATGTCGTGACTTACATTCCTACTTCCAAATAATGCAGTCCTTAATTCGTTTCAAAAGTCATTAACAACCGTGCAATTATACGTGTTGCGAACGAACGCGCATGCCTCCATGCACGTCGCGCTGCGTGCCAGTCGATAGACGCAGTTTTTTTGCGAAGATCGATATATAATTTGAAAGGCATGGCGCGAGTGAGACAGTTTATAATGGAAATGTTTATATATGTTGGCCCGGCAGGGGGTCTAACTGGAATGGCCGACACCCCGCTGCGTCTGTGGCGAAATATATGTCGGGTGTAAAATATTAATAGCCATTTTTCATCTTTCCATTTATTCGCCGTAATCAAATGGGAAGAGAAAAATTGAATTAATATATCTTGACGGAGGCCAATTGAAAATGCTTAGCACATTAGCACCGATGCATCCACGGCTGGCGACAATTCGTTGCTACTTACATGTATAAAGGGTAAAATAGATATTTCGTTGGATTTTATTTAAGGACTCTACCTTTGCTAAGTCATCTTTAAAATTAAAACAAAATTGCACGCCTAATTTTCAATTAATTAACTGCAATGACTTTCACCCAATTGCTGTTTAAAAAACAGCTGTATTGCCCGCAGTTGTTCTTCGAAATATTGGTCATTTCATAGTTCAATTACGCATTTTGCTCGTTCAAGCTGCACGGGGATTATAGCTAGTTTTAATAAGACAGTCCACCGAAATCAAAAAACCATTTTCATTGAAATGTCCCTATCTAAAAAATTATCGTTTAAGAAAGTGAAAGAATGAGAAATTTGTAGAACAAAGTATTAATAGATCAATAACTGGGAACTGTTTTTAGCGATGTCTGAACAACTCAGTGAAAGTTGCCAAGATAACTTTTCGTCAATGTTCGTTGACAGATCGTAGCTAGTTGTAAAAATGTTTAGATGGCGCTGATATCGAGTGAGCCATGCTGGCTAGTTAACGTAATTAAGGCGATCTTGGTGTCGATCTACAAAAAGCTCGTAAGTAAAGTGTGCACTTCCTAGTGAGATAATTTCGTATTTTGTCATCTTATGACTGAGAAGCTTGAGTCATACACGTATGTTTGTCAAGAAATTGCCAATTCAGCCGAATATGACAAAAGCTCCATGAATGTTAACTGATTAAAACATATACACTTGTGTACTGTATGTGTATAGCTATCGTTTCTAAATAGGTACAGTGCATGCATATATAAGCTGCTATAGGAGCAGCCTACACAATAATCATCGTTATGTAATTACCCTAGTAGAAAGGAATTATATCCTTAACCTGTAAGATGAGAATGGAAAATATGCCCATTAAGAATTTCTCGCAAAAACGTCTGGCTTAATTTTTTTCTTGATTGGCATATACATGGAGCTACGCATGTGCAATTTTCATAACCCATCCATATCTAAGGCACGTTTAGCTAATATTTAAGCACGAAATGCATAATGCAGTGTGCTTGTCATGTAAAATAAATGAGGGTTATATTTTGGAAGACGGATTGCCAAAAGTGAGCTCGGGGAAGACGTCAGAATTTCTTAAGAGACTAGTAATTAGGCAAGGTTTGTTTATTGTATACCCGCGTACCAGGTATGCACCTTTTGGAGAAATGAGCGTGTGTATACTTAACTATATCCCATTGAAAATTGAATAGGGTGTATCGACAAAAGCCCGTAGGACACAGCAATAGATATTCATTATACGCTCAAGTTGTGGCCGAAAGCACAGGTACGGCGTTGAAATGAACACCCAAACATCACCCCCACCTTTACGGGGGTAACTTTGGAATGGAGAGAGAACTGAAAACCTCGCACTTATTAATTCATAAGCTGTAGTGTATTTACAGTGTATATGTATATGCTGCAGAAGTTCCGGCTTTCAGAAAAAATCGGCGATCCCATAATGCCTTGCGCGTCCATGTCATTCAAAGGGATTTCCATCACCTTCATAGTTCATCATTGGGGGTTGAAAGCGGACTGTGTTCATCATTGCTCATCATAGCAAAATCGAGTGGATGTTTAGCGAAGAAAATTAATGGGAACTAAGCACACGCAAATACACATAGTTGGAAAATTTCAATATTAATAGCACGCCAATCAAACCGCACTATAATCAAAAACTTGGCAGCGGCAATCTGGTATTAATTAGGCCTATCAAAAGAGGTTAATGATACGAGCAAAGATTATGCTGTTGCTTTGAAAACCTGAACAAAAAATTGAAATGCACATGTACTTTCCTTCGGCGCAACTCCTTTATGAACCTTTTTTTCTTGTGAAAAATGTAACAGTTACGTTATGACGTCATATGTTCTTTTATTGCTTGATAAATTAATACTCTTCTACAAATATCAAAACTGTTTACTGATTGCCTGTTTCACACTCCAATAATTGTTTATGAATGTGCATTATATCGATGAATTAAAGTCCTATACATAAGACGAAAATGTGAATGTGATACTGGATATAGGCCACATGTACAGTATTGCTATTATACATTCATGTAAATCTTACCATAATGAAAATGTATCTAATTATTTTAGGCCTGCTTGAAACTTTGTGAACATTTATCCTAATATTGTCAGCTCTTTAAATTCTTACTCCCTTCCTGTCAGCCACAGCAACTTGCATGCTGTAATAAAATTATTCAAAACCAGAGCACAAAGGTGAAATGATACGTTATATATAGGTTTTGGAAATTCGTGTACACCTTCAGTCAACAGCATAACAATGCTACCAAATGCATTTTTTTTTACGTTTGCAACTTTGCGGGCAGTGTTTTCTTCCAAAAAGCGCACAGGGGTTGCTACCTTTAAGCTCTTAATGACGTGGTCTTACCTTTTTTGCCACGTGTCACTTTAGCAGCGCTATAATTATTGTGTCCAAATGACTCACGCATGGCAGATGGTCTGCCCATATACTAAATTACATATTTCTGGTGTGGAAAAAGACATTTCAGATCACTCAAGATTTCAGACCAAATACTATTATTAGTGGCACCTGTTTAGCTATCATTTTCGAAAATTAAGAAGATCACCAGGTTTATAGAAAGGAGCAAAGAGGACGCTGCTACTGGTTTGCCGGTGTACCTGCGGGGTATATACTCTAAATCATAATTAAAAGCAAATAAAGGTTCTTCCAGGTCCTTGAATAAACTAGACGAACATGCATATACGTGTTCATTGGCAAATCTAGAGTTGCCAAGGGGCGCGTGATTTCCTCACCCCATTCCTTGCTTTTCATATAATAATAAGTGTACATCAGTAGTTTAAATTACCTTTAACGACAATGGGTTGTTATATTTCTGAATCCACTACTTGACGTGCTAATGTCAACCCTTCATTAAGGCTGAGCCGAAAGCATGCATACCATGCAAAAAATTACTACCACATTTCTGTTCCCCAAGGTAGAATTGGCCGTAAGCTAATAACCATAATAATAAAACTTTATTCCAAGTAGGAAAAGGACACCAATTGGGCAGAAAATGCCACTTACATGGACCCGTCAATATTAAAACACAAAATTGGACAATTCACGGAGATTAAACTGGTTTAAATGTTCACAAAATATATTGATAATGTTCAGCTTTAGTTCATAATTTCAAAATGGCCCGTTTATTTATAAAAAAAAGTAAGACGTTTGAAAAGAAAACGTTGAAAAAATTTGAAGGATGTAGCCATGCAATAATGCCTGTTTTCGAGGTCCTGTAACGGTTTTTTTTCAATTTTTTGCAATTTTTGATAAATAAACGGGGCCATTTTCAAATTATTAACCATAGCAAGAACATTAGTTTACGGCCATTTCTATCTTGGGTAATATAAATTTTACGAGTAATATTTTTGCTTCAAAATATTAAAGTAACTTGTAACTGCTAAACTTGGTTTCCCCCCCGTGTACAGTTAGTCGTCTACTAGGATCTCCGTTACTTCTTGTGCCCCGTTTATTAATAAAAAAACTAACTCGAAAAACTCTTTTGGAGGTTGCATGACGGTTTTTTTTTTAAACGGGCCATTTTCAAATTTTAATAATAATTCAGACCGTAGTGGACAACCAATTCTACACAGGAAAAAACCCGTTAGTATAAAAATAACTTGCTTGACTCAGCCTTAAACTACCCTGGCGGAAAGATACAAATATACTGATATGTGGTAACATCAGTAGAGAATTACCTACTGATTGCCTTAATAAGTTCCACGAGACTTTTTGTGATCCCTGTACGTCTAAGTTCGAGCCGATCGGAATTCAATGAGAGGGGAAAAGGTGCGATGCACCCCGCCGAGGAGAGGCGAACATGGCCCGCAGCGAGCGGCTAAGCCAGGCGCCTGCCTGCCTTAAATCACGGGTCAGTCAGAGTCTGGATCCGCGCACCTCGGCTCGTCCTCGTCCGTCAAATTGGTCGGAGGCTCGTTGTGGCCGGCTTTGACAGCCCTGCTATTAGAGGCCATTCACGAGCACTCAAGGACCAAGGGGATGCCTTGTGTACACACGCCCCGGGGCATGGTCGCCACCTTTAAAATGCTGGCCAGGTATTCGGGGGAATTGACTGCCTCAGAATGACCCAATGGCTCTCTCATCCCTACTCTC
>JAQIXS010001029.1:0-34864 GCA_034700785.1 Rossiulus vilnensis | reverse complement strand
CCACGTTCTTCTGGGAGGAGGGCGCATCTCAGCTGTATGGAAGGTAGAAGTCGAAGCACCCAAATTTCCACTCCAGAAAAGTAGACCAGGAGGTAGGCCACACTACTAAACTGGATTCGCGCCTTCGCCCCGTCATCTCCGTGTGGGATTTGCCATACATTGTATGGGAAATCGATGGAGGCAGAGGTAATTGGCCTTTGGAGAAGGGTGGATGCCGTTCAATTCTTTCAGACATTCGAATGTGTGCCGTTGGAATTATAAACTTAGTAGAATCCGTGGAAATCGCCAACGTTGAACAACGCTAATTCGTAACAAAATCGTAGGTGCGAAATGAAGAATCTCTTCTGTATCTTCATTATATCGACTTGTTAGTCATTTTTGACAATAACTTCACTCAATGTATGCATGCAACGTGTCATTCGAAACAGGATAGTGAATGTCTTCCACCCTCCTGATTTTCCTACATTGAAAAGTTTGGAAATGTGTAAGAGAAAAAACACATTTGGTAAATTGTGATTTTTCAAGTTTGACCTCCACAAAATCGCAAATTGCATAAGGATTCAATACATGCACTTTGGGAGTTTCACAAAATTAAATTTTCCTACATGCATGTATATGTAGGTCATTGCGGAATCGATATTCTCGGAAGTTCTTGGCGAACGCATTTTTGTGAAGTGCTTAAGTGTCCCAAGAGTACTTGATTGCAATAGAACATTTGGCAAACACGATTTGGACACTGTTTTGTAAAACACGTTTGTTCAATGTATTGAAACTAGTGCGCTTACAATTACTTGGAAACGGTGGGCCTATGCTTGTAAAAAAAATAAACCATACATAGGCCTATCGGTCATAACTTACCAGTGCCGTGTTTAATGTTTGGTGCGTGGGGTATTTAAATACATGTAGTTTTCGATACAAAATGCTCTTATTATAATTTCGCTAAAGGCGAAACTTGCCGTTAATTCGCTGAAAAACTGATAAAGTTCAGGATTTTGTCCTCAAGTAATGAAACAAGTCATGGTGGGCCCTACCTCAGTTACATGTCGATCGATCCTTGCACAGCCTCTCATACAATGTCGAATGGAATTAACCCATTAGTTCCAAAATTTAAAAATAGTTGACCAATCAAAAAACTTTGCAGTTTTAAATTTGATTGGCCGACTATTTATAAATTTTGGAGAAAAATTATTGGTAATTGAGAGCCAAAGCCACACGCCTGCCCTTTGAAGTAAAGGTGATCTTGCCTCAAGGTTGGCTACAATCTGAGCCTGCCTTGTTCAGCTTGGGGCTTAGGGCCCCCCCCCCCCATTCCTTGAACATGACACTGTAACTAATTCGCATTAGTAAGGCCAAGATTTCAGACTTTCTTTTATGAATGTACCTCGAAATCGTCGAAAAGTGGGCCACTGGGCTTTAGACCTACATCAAGTGCCTTCTCCAAGGACACTGAAGGGTGTAATGTGGGTCATCGCTTAAATGGCCTAACTGTACTTTGAAGGGTCCCTTCATCGAAGGAAGTCCTTTCCAATTGATATCTCGAATAGGTCTAAAGTTATAACCATAAAACCCACCTTTTCTGGTGGGCCTTAAAACTACAGTGTAGGTTCCAACCTTCCCCGCAAACGGTCCAGTCGGCTCTTGCGGCGAAAATCAGCAATGCTTTTTTGAGGTCACTATCAGGGTCGCAACCCGTGAAACTGCCAATGTTTTCAGGTCAAGTAACTTATTTCAGGCATTGCCCTGATTCAACTTTATTACGGTCAACCGTTGCTCGGTTTACTTAGTATTAATAGCGGACTGCAACTTAAAACAAAAATACCCACTTTCGGTTTCAGCCTGGTTTGATGAATTTTTAAATACTGATTCGGTTTTATCTGCCCCCTTCCAATTGGTAGTCTTTTGCGGTCAAAGCTGAAATGGGCCCTGGCCTCATCAACTTGCGTGCAGCTAAAATTCTACTTATATTAAAACGGTAATTTAAGAATTGCTTCTCGATGATTAAACTACTTATTGGAAAAAACCACAGTCCACGATGATTGAATGAAATATGGCGGCCATAAAGCATTGACGTAACAACTTATAATTTCTACGAATTGCTTTTACCATACCTGTAATGCAATTTGTGATTTAGCCAATAATTGTGTACTTAAGTTTGTTTACCAATACCATTATTATTAATAGTGAAACGCCACCGGCAAGAACGTTGATTTAGTATCTGGGATTTTAACCCCGCAATTTGTACAACATTTTTACGGGGGGTTTTAACATGCCATTTGATTTTTTTTAAAAAAACGTCATAAGCGCAATTTTCTAAAACCACCGATTTTGAGACATATTACTAAATAAAATGCTAAGAAAGATAATCTAGAAAAACAAATTATTAATGGAACGAAAGAATGAGGCTTGTGGGTTTTTCCTGGTGAACCTCAAGACACTGTTAAACTAAACTTCTCAAGTCTGACTAAGTTGTCCAGATATTTTTAAATTTACCTTTTTGACCAAATGTTACTAATTAAAGGCAAGTACAAAAGGTGAAGGACGGAGAGATCTTTATGGTCTATCCATCCTTCACCTCTTGTCGTACAAAGCCGACTTTGATCCCTAATAGGGGGAAATGTGTATCACGGACAAGAACTGCAAATACATTTTAGCTTACTTTTTTAAGTAGATTATTGTCATAACGCGAATTTTTTTGCGAACTACAGGAGAAATAATGGTAAAATATGGCATTTTTAGCAAGAAAATGTTATTCTATCTAAGTATGAAATGATTTGTCAAGGAGGGTGGATCATGCACCTCACACCTGGGTCCGCCTATGAAAGTTTGTGTTCGGACAATTCAATTTTATTTGAAAAATATAATAGGATCGATTGGTTAAGCAACAGTTCGACATCGTTCAGTTGTACTGAGCAGCTCCCACTGTGATCGTCTGCCACGATATCATGCTTTAATTGAACTATCGCATTTTCACAGAAGGTCCAGAATTCGTCCATTGTATTTTTTCACAAAATTTTAAGATCTGATGAATGGGTGCAGCTTATACGCGCACTTTTCGAAAATGTCCATTAATGCCATGCCTATTAATTTATCCCAAAAGTAAACAGAAAATGACTTCACCAAAGGGAATATTGGTACTTTTAAATGGTTTTACAGGCAGTGTTATATGCTTCAAGAAAACAAATTGACTCAATAATTAAACTGACGTCCAATTTCGGGGCGTGGCTTATATGCGAGCAAATATGGTACTTCAAGGGACATTGCTTCCACTTTATACTAATCTAAAAGAAAAATATATCTTAGTTGGGTTGCATTGCTTTTATAAAGAAGAATCAAAGCACTAAGGGGATATACCCCTTCTGGCCGGTATTTTCGATCAGTTTATTATAAAATATGGTAATGGAGAAGGATGGATAAAATTTTAAACAACATACAATGAGATCAACTTATGATCTATATGAAAGTGCTGATGAGTTATAAATAAAAAATGACTGGACACCTTATTGTTGGCTTTTACAGGGTCATGAGGATGAAGCGCACGAAATTAAAATTATTCAAAAAATAACGAATTTTATAGATTCTTGCCAATACATTAGTTTTGCTTATCTGAAAACCAGAACGTGCATATAAAAAAATGTTCTTCACCCTCATCACATGCTAGCAACTAATGCGATGCTGCCTGACGACATATCCCCCCGAAATTCTAGCATTGCAGATGCAGATTTCATGGCCGCCATGACACTAACTAAAAGCCGTTATCTGACTGATCATTGCGAGCAAGCAATGGTGAGAACACTTTACTTCCGCTATGATTTTCCACCTATGGCAGCGCGTCTAGCCATGATCCCAGCATGCAATCTGCGACCAATGGAAGCACGAGGATCGTCTGCTTCCAGCCCCATTGGTCGGCCCGCGACGCAGCGCCCCCATAACTGTTCCATGGCAAATTTATACGACAAGCTCCGGAAAAATACCGTCTGAATGCCGTGCACCCATCGCGGGTACCGCCAGCTTCTAGCAGCGACGGGAGGCACATTAATCCCGTGAGACTTTACTATCCAAAAAAAAATTTAAAAAAATAAACAGCGAAGCTTCCACTGGCTGCATCCAGCGATACGCAGCGCGACCCTCGGATTAATGGGATTAAAATGTGCTAATTTTATCGTTGCTATAAGTGTACCGTGCGAGCGTTGGCTTCGAAAACGGTTATTGCGCCCTTCAAATCTCTCGCGGCGATAGCAGCGCCACAAAAAACGCGAGAGCGTCAACAGAGCGCCGTCCTGGTCAGGCCAAGAGGCGAGTGCGGGGGGGAGGGGTCGCTAGGTACTTACAGTGTTCATGGTGAGAGATGATGACATGTTTGGGTGGCGGTTTCCATGGTAATTCAATCCTCTCGGGGGAACTCCGAGTATCCTGACACCCCGATTCGGTGGTGGGAGGGGGAGAAGAGAATCAAAATGTAGGTGATTTTTCCTAGGCAATTCCTGCGTAATTTTGCACTGCGAAGCAACGGTCAATCCAAGTTTGCGAAATATTCTGCTGCTCACGACTAGCAAAAAAAAGTTTTTCACCAAATTCCGAAAATCCCCAGTCGGGGGCAAAACTGTCGAACACTCGGCGAAATTCACCAAAGTTTCGCCGAATTCCCGTGCCAACTTTCGGCGAAAATCCGCTGGGCAAATCCGATTTCCGGCAAAATCCTATGCGCGGCACGGCACGTTATTTGGACCCCCGTCGGTCGGAAGGAGCGTCGTAGCGAAACGGTGGCACTTGCTCTCCTTCTCTCTCTCTTCTCTACTCTACTCTTTGCGTACTCCTCTTGACGAACGTAGCCATGTGCTCCGTCCCGCTAGCAGGCGACTACTCATTCCCCTAGGCCGAGGCGATCGCTTGTTGGTTTCACGAAAGTAGGGCGCCACGTGGGTCGCCGCCAACCAACGGGAAGCGAGCGATGGCAGGGGGGATCGCGGGCCTACCGCCAGCCAACCAACCAGCCTTGACACTCAGTCAGAGCAGCGATGGGCAGCCACGAGCAACCCCACGGGCGCGATCCGACTCCGGCCTTTTGAGCCACCCGGCACCGGGATTCTGTCCCAGGTTTTCGCCCTCTGGCGGCCGCCGCTCGAGCCGGGTGCATTGACTCCGTCGCACGCGGAAGGCTGCAGGACCAGACTGAGGCTCGAAACCGGAGTCTGTGTGCTGAGAAGAGGAAAACGCGGAAGCACTGGTGGCGCCATCGATCGGCGTCGGTTGGCTCAAGAAGCACGGAGGTTCTTAAACATCCGATGCCGCGGAGGGAAAGGCGGGCGAGGGTGCTGAAGGCTTGGGCCAAACTAGTTCCAACTTTGTACACCTTATATTAGAGGGGAAAACCCCATTGATGGTACACTAAAATAAACTGTGCCAAATTTAACCTTTACCGAATAGAACGTATGCTATATATTTTTGAAAAAGTTTCCATTTGGAACCTTTGCAAAGCTAATATACTACAGGCAACTTTAAATTAACTTGACATAATTTTTGAAATGTTACTTACATTATTCGAGACAAAAAAAAAACATTGATGGTGCACTAAAATAAATTATGCCAAATATTTTAAAAAAAAATTGACAAAATTCCGAGGTTCAATCACATGATACATCAGAACCTTTCAAGGTGCTTTATGAAACATTTACAAAGGTTCAACGTATACTGTCTTAAGGATGAGCCAAACCCATGACCACCATGCACAAATATTACTGGCGCATTTTTTGCTTCAAATACTCATTATAATTATTCAATTTATTTTTCCCAATGTACAATTGCTCGTCCACTAGGGTTTCAGCTTTGGATTTTAATTTCGAAATTCCCTATTTATTTATTTTTAAATTAAAAATTTGAAAAAGCCGCCGAAAATATTCGAAAGAGGTTGTTGTGCAGGAAAGCCCCGTTTTCTTGATCGCGTAACGATTTTTTTTTCAAATTTCTAAATTTTTGTATACATTCAACCCTAGTGGACGACCACTTATACATTTGAAAAAAATAAATTAAGCAATTATAATAAGTATTTGGAGCAAAAAATGTGCGAGTAATAGTTTTGCACGGTGGGCATGCTTTTGACTCTCTTTGATTGAGAAGCTTGAAGCGTGACAGCTTCATAGGCTCAGGACAGAAAGAGGCCCTAGACCTTTGAGGCCTTAGATCTTTGAGGGCAGCTTAATTAGTAATCTGGAATTTTTCCCACTATCTCTTCATTAATATGCGGCTTTGGTCGTGTTATCCGCAAAAATGCTCCTCACGGTTCTTAGTAAAATATGAAGACCATAGAACGGTGTCAGTGTTGCCACATTTTAGGCGACAAATTTGTAAAAGCTCGTGGGGCAGCTTTCCAGGTCTGCCCAAAAGGATGCACACCATGCAAAAAATATTTTTTTTCCTTCAAATAGGCCTACATGTTCTAATTAAGTTATTTTTCTCTGTGTAGAAATGGATATCCACTAGGGAGTACATTATTTTTCATATTTTCAAAACGTTCAGTTTCTTGGAAGTAATTACAGTAATAAAAATAAATTAATTAACAAAATGAAATTAAAGTTGAAAAACATTATGCAACCTCCGATGTCCAACTTCGCAAGTTTCATTGAGAGGAAACCCCCGTTTTTGGTGTGGTGCATAATGACTTTTTTCAAATTTTCAAACTGGGCATTTTCAATTTATACAAAATAATTCAAGCACACCGCATACAAGCATACGGTAATGGACAAACAATTCTACACGGGGGAAATATAAATGTAGCAATCATCATTATGTGGGGAAAACAATTCGCCAATTTTTTGCATGGTGTGGATTCATTTGGCTCTGGCTTAGGTTTAAATGTCAAAAGATTTCGTAAAGCCAAAGTAGGTGATGTCCATCCAAGAGTCGTTTTCAGTACAGGCTGAACAAAAATGCAGCAAAAATTAGTTGAACAAATCTCAAGAGGTGTGTGCATCGAAACCAATTATTGCTCCGAGAAGCCGAATTGAAATATAGCGTTTGCGTTGGTGTGCATTGTGAAATGATGCACCTGGTGGCGCTACGATTGAGAAGTGTCGTTGTTGTAGGCATGCAAATTACTGCTTTATTATGTTCAGCCTGATTCTTCTGATTGTGTAACTTCAACTGAATGGCTTATTAGAACTTTAACGAAGCCCTAAGCAGCCTCTATAACTGCTATCGACCACTGCATGCGACCATGCAGATAAACGCTGCAATTCGCACGTTTAGCGATGCAACGAGGGTGACATTTGCTCACTTTTGGACTTATCAACAATAGCGCTGTTTCTTCAACCTGCTGGCTATAGGTCAGTGTTTGCGCAATGCGTGCAATATTGGCGTTTCTAGTTTTCGCTGAGAAACACAGGCTCCGACGAAGTTTTACACACGCGTCACACAGGGTTCGTGCGCACCTGGAAAATCATGGATAGTCGGGGGAATAAAAAAAATGGTCAGGAGCAATCCCGTATTTCCTCCAGAATAAGTGAATAAGGGAGTCCAGGTTTCTGTGTCGCATCACTACTGACGTTATGAGGTGCCTTTACGATTTGGATCTGACGTAGTTTAACTTATGGAATAACTACCGCATTATCGCCTTTATTGAACAGAAAAGTGGCCGTCTAATCGTGTGACGTGATAAGACAATCACGAGTGACGTCATTTTCATCTTGGTATGCAATGTGGGAAAAACAATTCGCCAATTATCTGACCATCTGCTTACCGTTGAGCCTTGGTTTTAGAACGAACAAGCGATGTCGTCACGCGACAGGGGTGTCCCTAACCCGTTAGACGTCATACGTTGCAGTAATTCGACCAACTTTGTGGCTGCTTTCAGCCAAAACTAGAAAGTCATGTTTTGAGCTGTCATGTGACGGTCATAGAATGTGTATCCAGTACTACCTAGTTTAGTGCAGATGGTTTGCTTTACATAACACGTCATCAGACAGACAATCGTTCGGCGCTTTGCTATTCTAAATAGCTGATGCCCAGCTGACGCAATAAAGCGTCACCAGGCAGCCATCTTGTCCCTGACTCGATGACATCACCCACATCAAGTTCCGCTCTTTACCCCTTTTTTCTCCAATCTAATCGCCGATTTGGAGCAAAACGCGAACGTTTTCAAAGGCCGCTGGTTTCGCTTAAAATCACGGTAAGACAAAGCCGCAAAATTAGGCCAAAAAAAAAGACGAAATTTCGTAAAGGTATTCTCACGCGGCTCGGTGCGTTCGCGAGTAAAAGCTGCTTTTGGCCGTTAAGTGGGTCTCAGCAGTTACGAAACGGCTAGAAACGAAAGGGTTGCCAACGCCAAAAGAACACTCCGTAATTAATGGAAGGTCAGCATTGTTTTCGATGGCTGATGTGTGCTGTAGGTCATCTTCGGGGCAAACAATTCAGTCCCAGGGCCACTGGTGGGGGAACGCATTGAAAAGTACGGAAAAGAAACCGCAACCTAGAAATGGTTCCCCGAATCTAGGGCATCAAACTCCTGAAGAAAAAAAAAGTAGAGCATTTTTTGTGAGCTTTTGCTCATGCCTTATGAGCTTGTACCACACGCCGTAGCCTCGCGCCTCGGCCTCTGGTAATCTGGTGATAAAGGATTGCCAGATGTGAAAGGAATTCATGGAAGGTGTCAGGCGATCGTCATGGTGGGGCTGCGGACCGGCCGATCAACTATGTTACAATTTATTTGTTTGATGAGACCACCGAAAAGGACTGAGCCAGTTTAATCCTTTTACCAAAGCTTTTTCCATCGCTGGATGTCCGATTCCGAAGGTCTGGAAACTGGACAATTCTTCTTCGACTTTTCAAGCACTCGGTAGTGCATGCTTATAATGGATCATTTTGTTTGTATGTACACTAGGGTTAGAAATTAAACCCTAGAATGTGCTTACACAGCCTTTACTGATAATTCTGCATTTTGAGGTGTCTAAAATAAAACTGTCCTATTGTTTTCATCATGGTTCTTCTGCTTCGGTTTGCTTGACTAGGAATAGCCTACTTGTTTGTGATTCATTCTTCAAAACGCTCAAAAATATGCACACCTTTCCCACATTTATATCCCAAGGTTTTTAGCAGGTTTTAATGTTGCAACAAACGAGTATAAATAGTAAATGCGGAGAAATAAGATAAAGTATTAAAATATTATTCAATTTTGTTATTTATCAGCAGCTGCTTTGAGAAAGTCAAATATGAATCGCCAAGGGGGAAAAATACTATTTTTAACATATATAGTCGCACTTAATTTTCTCAAAACAGCTGCCGAATAAATAAACTTCCAATTGAAGATAGTATGATCAGGTAGTTTGTACCTGTACTTTATCTCATATGATAACTTCCATTCATCTCACCCAACCCAATTTATCAACTTCCTTATGCATGTTGTTGAGAAATCAATGAAGATGTTCGGATCTCGTTTGCTGTTTAGCGGTTGGGGTAATTTAATTTCGGTACCATAATATAGGGTAGATTTATTATTTTCTAAGTATCGCAGCATCTCCATTTCTGGTTTCGTCACAAGTAAAATGTCGCTTGAGGTTCAAAGTTGAGAGGCAGGCCTACTGATAACTGACGCACGCGCCGCATGTACCTTATTTTTCAAATAAATTTCAGGGATTATTTTTGTATTCACAGTTTTTGAACTCCATCTTTGCGCAACACTCGATACTCGGTATCGGAAATGATAACGAGCGTCTGTTGTGCTCCTGCTTGTTTATCTTATTGGATGACCTCATGAAATTTTCCATCATAGTAGCGTGTTTTTTTTTTAAATTCACTTTCATTCAAAATTAATAGTATTATCAAGAGCTGCCGTGTTAATTCGTACTGCAAACAACGACTTTTGAAAATCCCGCACAATATTAGTCTCGATCTGGTCTTGTGGATCGAAACTGGCCACCCACCAACTTCCAAAAGTGTAAGGGGGGATAGATACAAAAATATAAACATATTTCAGAGCAAGAACAGAAAACAACTACATGTACATTGTATCTCATTCGATTCTCGGTGTAGTAAAAGTGGCATCTCTAACTGACAGTCTCAAACCGAAGATTTTTTTCTGAACAGCGAACGTTTCACAAAAAAAAATTCACGAAAACGTACAGAACGAATCCGTTTTACGTCTGTCATAGATCGACATAACCACTGAGATGTCATAGAATGTTCCAACGCTTGGCTAATGGAAGCCGAGGAGTCGGTGCCACCATTAATGCCAGTAATTTTGGAAATAAAATTAAAAATTTAGAGCTGGGGAATACAAGGGGCACGCTTTCCTCGATAATTAAATTCGTGATAACAATTGGGATCTGCCTAATCTCCCTATCGTTTGAGGCGATGGGGAATTCGTCCGAATTTTGCCGATCGCTCCCATTGTCATGTTCGGTGAATCAACAGGGGGGATAAAGCGGTTAGGGTTACCAGGCAAAATGCGGGGAAGGGTTTAATGGATGTCACGCAATTACCTGTTAGGCAAAATGGGAGGAACGGAGGCTGGTCGCTGCACTGCACTGCACTGGAAAAGGGGTATCGATCAGCTGACCAGGCGGCGGAAGGTATTAGGGGTAGGGGAGTTAGGGTTGCCTGAGGGTGATTAGCGGTAATGGAATTTTCCCTTGAATTAGCAACGGACACTGGACTGGTAGCGGAATGAGTTCCATCAACTTTCATGACGGTCAATGCATCTTTTGCATGGGTAAAAGCCATTTTTCTTAATTATAATTCCGCAAATGGGGAATTTGTCCTAATTAATCTAATGAAATCGTCGTGTGACGGAATTAAATTAGCTTAATTATATTTTTTTAAAAATTCCATCGTCGCCAGGCCAACAGGTAACACGATGGAAAACGAATTCGGTAAAATTGCGTTTTGTCGATGTGTAATAGCCCCGTGATAGAGTAATAGTTCTTCAGTGACTAAATGGTACCAACAGTACATGTATCAACGTGACATTTTGAAATTATTCAAAAAAACTCAGATTATGATGGACAACAGTTCTATACACGAGGGAAAATAAATTTAGCAATTCTGAGTATTTGAAGCAAAAATGTGCTAGTAATTTTTTGTTAACAGGTGGACATCTTTTTGTGCTTGACCTTAAACAAAGCGATTTTTTCTCGCCTATTTCTTGGCGATTGACTGACCGCATTGAAGATGCGTACTTCACGGCTAATTGAACGGAGTTAACATCAGTTTCTCTCCTCTCAAGGCCGCCATTTGACGGTAATTAACCAAGTATGCCCTCCTAGTCCCATTGGATCCATCCATCAGGAGCCATCTCTGCACTAGCAATGAAGGAAACTGAGAGCTCGAGGAAACGCATGTATGCACATTTTTATTGTCGTAATTAATTGATTTAAGTTCGGTATCTTGAGAGAAAACAAATGGCCGAATTGAGATGAAGGACCTGCGGTGTTATGAGTAAAAGACGCTAGACTCCGATGAGCTACGTTCGAGTTTTAGGCCCTCCTTGGCTGGCAAGGCGCTCTTGGCCCTGCTTCACCCTGACTTTGAGCACGAGTTGGGGCGACGCGCGTTGCGAAAGCGGTTTTCGGACGGGGGAAGCGCCTGAATGCGCGGTTCGCCTACTGACACACTGACACTCGACCACGTTTTGGGTTGGCTTTTTTTGAACACCTCATCAGCCTACTTCGCGAAGCAGGTAACAAATGCAGGTATTGTTTTGCCCGGGGAGCTTTTACGGAGAGTTGAAGCACCGTTATGTAGGAGCAGGTTTTTTTTCATCTTTTTTTTTACATTCCCCTTCGTCATAACGGTGTTAGTGAGTGACAGAACTAGTTTGCGAATGGGAAGAGGTGGCCCAGGGGAGCGGGGAGGGGAGAAGGTAAAATTTGGCGATAAGGTGCAATGCCTCTGAGATACTTGAACCGTTTTACCTTGGCGTGGATCAAGAGCAGCGTGTGAGTGGACTTAGATTTCGGCGTTTCTGAACGCGGTTTTTTGTAGGGGGAGGAACGCGGGCCTCGTTTCGGACACCGTGAGCACAACGCTTTCACGTTTTCAGGGATTTCCGTACTAATAAGTGGCCTGCAGGCGGCCACTGATGTCACACATGGGGGAATTGGTCAGCGTTTAGCAAGGCCTCCTCAAACGAATTGTCATTTTTGAGGCGAAAATCGAATTTTTCGACCGAGACAATATAGGCGTAGTGGTTTCACGTGAGTCATGGCGGCAGGTGACGTCACGTGGGCTAGGCAATGAGCAAGGACAATGGATGCCACCCCCTACATTCATTGACATTCAAAATACATGTAGCTAGGCTAATCTAGGCGACCGACTACGACTCCCTTCCCACATTTCCAGCCACGAAGGTCTGCCCCTTTTTATTAAGCTTACGCATAATTTCAGGGTCTTTTTCACCCAAAACGAGAACTTGGTGGACCCTGTGGACTCGCGTGATTCCTGCGGACTTGTAACCCCTTGGGTTCGGTTTAGGTTGAAATAAAATATCCATTGCATTGAGTATCAATTTGTGTCATGAGCTTTCACATTGTCCACGTTTGAGTAAAGCACTAGGCCAATAGAGATGCTTTCTTTTTGCGCATGCTAGATACACTGTATGTTGATTCTAATTGATTGTAATGTCATCCATCTGCAAACATGTTTAGTTTTGAGGGTTTTTTTTCTGCAGCAACAACGTGATGCAAGGTGTTGTAATGTAATTTTTTTAAAAAAATTCAAATTAGGACAAGTTTATTCCCAATGTTCATTTTTAAGCATAGAGATTATGGCTTGGACATGATATGTACTTGTAAATTTGCAAAACCTGTTCAGATTGATGTATTATCATGTCAAATACTGCATATCAAAGGATTATGAAGCGCGATTTATGGTCATTTAGATGCTTGTCAGATAAGTTTCGACACCTGGGAGGAATTCCCACGACGGAGTTAAAGATTTAACGCCTAACTCGGATGATGAGTTCGCATCCGCTATTGTTTCCCGGCATGCAGTAGCCCTGCACGACTCAGCCCTGACCTACCTGGGCGGGTTATTGAGGTTTTTTGAAATCCTGCTCCCATTTTGTGCATATACGTAATTGGATCGATTTCAATTAAGTTGGAATGAGCTGTCCTACAACGCTGAAAAAAGCGAGTTTTATGACTACATTTTTGCTGTTTGATAGCTTCGAAATATGGATCGGAATCAGTGTCAACAAGTGCGCTGACAAAAGCCTGTTTGTTAGTGTCTGCTCTTACAGCACAAGCAGATAGTTATTAACTGCCCTCGTTACTCATAATAGGATTACTGTGTGCGTGGGTGTATGGATTGTGAGCTGCTAACATTTAAATATTTGGTTGGGCGGCCAGGGTTCTTCGGCAAAAACACATTCGGTCGATAGTGAAGTGTTTATAGCCTTATGCATATGGCATCGTTAAATCATCTATTTTTATTCATATCAAAGATTAGATATACTTGATCAGGAAATACACATCATGTTTGTAAAAGCTAATACAATATATTATTATTGTTATTAAATTTATTGCAATGTTGGAAAGGAAATTTTGAGGTTGAATATAAACTTATAAATATCCTTCAAAATAAATATTAAATATCGATTGGAAAAAATCGTTAAAATAACGCACCACACAATGCAGATGAGCTTGTTTGGATAGATCATTCTATCTGGGAAACGATGTTTTGTGTGGATATCAGAATAATGTTAAAAGATTTTAAATTAGTAATTTCAACTGAGTAAATTAGTAAATTCCTGAGTTGGGAAGGGTTAAAGAAAGTGGAGAATCTTTACGAATCCAGTTTACCTCGTTTGAAAAAGAAGTTTGAACTATTCTTTATGGATCACGTGACACGGTACCAAATGTTCCACATGAGAAATACATTGCATTGCATTTACATTGCGTGGTAAAGACTGTGAGGTTATAGTAACTATAAATTATGCCATAGAAAATGTAAATTCAAAAATAAAGCCGACTTTTAATTAGTTTGGTCCAAGTATGAGAGACGTTGAAAGTAGTGAAGCATTCAATGGGTTAATAAAATTGTTTGGTGGGAATGTTTATTTTGCGATAACTAAGTATTCTTGTATACTGAAAAAACGAGTTTCGTATTTCATTGTTTTAAGAAAACACAATGTGTAGAAGAATAAAAAGATCGAGTATCATCGGCCTGAATGTCATAACTAACAAACAACATTTTTAGGGAATCGAGAAACTTGTTTTATGGCATTCTATGGTGCTTAAAGAGTATATATATCTACCTGGGAATGTATAATTTCTATATGAATGATCATCATCATCATCATCGCGTGCCTATATGCAAGCCACACCCCTCAATATCAATGCCCAGTCTCTCCTGAAATATCCGAAGTGTGCAAAACTATCATCTGGCCTACGGGCTCCCGAGAACAGGGTTTTCTACCTTGGAATCTGCCTCCAAATATAACTCTTTCGTGTTTATTATTGGTTCATGAAAATTAATCTAGGTCAGGCCAAAAGTGCTCGGGACCCCGTGTATGGAAAATAATGGAGTAAAGATAAATTCATCTATGCTATAGATCTTCTAAATATTGCATGCAACCATGCAAGCGCCAAGCCTTTCCTCCCAAATAATAGACCTTATTTCTGTCGTTTATACACAGTAACGCAACGTCATGCTATACCCTGATTGGCTAAAGCTGCAATGGCGCCGTTTGGCTATTATTGGTGACGTTGCGAAATTGAGAATCGATTATCATCCAAACGTCTTGAAATGACCAGGATGTGACCAATACAATAGGTTCATGTCGGTTCAATCTAAAATTCAGTTATCAATGCAGATGTTGAGTTCAGTTACGTTCGTTTCAGTCAAACAAACCTCACTAATCAATAAAAAAAATATAAAAAACGACCAAAGGTTCTGGGAATCAACATGGCGTCAAACTAAAAATTGGCTGGGAAAAAAGCAATCTCGTGAATGGTACTATGTTTGCTTTCACTGAGTCAGAAAATCTAATCATGAAAATATTTGGGAAATGAACTGCGTAAACGTTGTTAACAAAAAAATGTGGTTTACGCTTAAATGAATTTGAGAACGAAACTTAACTGAGCCTGTATTTAAAATGAAAATAACAACGTTGTGTGATTTTTTTTTGATCACATCATTATGTGTACAAACGAAACGTTCGCAAGGCGATTAACAAAAAATTAAGATGCATGCGCGCAAGTTTGCTATTCTATTGGGCCTATTAAATCTAATGAATTTTTTGCTTAAATTTATATTTATAGGGTTGTGAAAATTATTTCATCAACTGATGACTGATATAGCCCACGGTGTGAAACTGAATTTCGGCAAATTTTGTTGGATACATGCATTTATAGGGTGGTTTTGTGAATATTTAAAACTCGAATTATTATACGCTATACTTGATTTTGCTTTTTGTTTACATACTTTGTTTTGCAAAACTGGAAATAAAAAATCAGAATTCGCCTATTCAAGCGCTCATCAAATATGGAACGATTCGTGATTTTAGGCTGCGAATTAAAGAGACTGTTATATAGGCTATTTGGTTCAAATTTATTTTGATTTCCTTTTTATTTTTTACTCAATATTGATGGCTCGTTCTATGCCCTTCATCCCTTATGCCTTGTGTAGTCGATCTTAATATTCCTTGAAATGTCTCATTGACTTATAAAAATATTTTTAAAAAACTTGAGAAACAATTTAACATCAAGTACCGGTATACAAAAGGGAATGTTGATCAGACTGACTTTTTTTCATGTTATGATTATTTCTAACGACGTAAAATGTCTGAGCACTATGGGGTCCCCTATGACCGATATTCTTGTCCTGTTTATTGTAATTGAGATTAAACACAAAATTAAGGCAAAATTATATGAAAATGAAAATGAGTTGTCGTTTTTTAATTGTGAGCTGGGAATGAGGGGGTTGCATGACACCTTATCGTTGGCCGTTACAGGAGTTTGACTTGCCATTATTTTTTTTATATGAATGAGCGGAACATTTGGGACAACAATCAGTCTGCGCGCGCAGCTTTCGGGAGACCATATTCTCACACGAAAGTAAACACAAACACAACCTAAATTCTGCTTCGCAGCCGATGGCGATTTTCGCCAATTTCCCCATGTCGCGAATCAACGGAGTCACTGGCGTGTGCAGCTTTCCTACGAGGAAACAAACCAACGAGAACAACAAACAATTAAGCTAACGGCTAATTTGCGCCTCTGAGGGAGTGTTTCCGAAGGGGGCATCAAGGGGTTGCTATTTTGGTTCGTGTTTGCTTAGCACAGTTTGTGATCGACTTCCTGACTCGCAACTCTTCCTGAAAATCGCCGAGACCAGCAAAAGCGAGTTGGCCGGACGCGTTTCGAGCGTCGCAGGTGGCAATGAACTTTCTTGGGGGTCCTGGGGGGCGAGCAACGGTTCGCGAAAATGATCCACTTCTGGTCGCGTACCCGAAGAGCGGAGTTATATCAATAAGCGCAACTGGTGAGGTCGTTCACCCCGAGCTACCTGCTGCTAGGCCGGCGTGCAAAGCGAAACGTACGCTGACCTACTTTCCGTTTGGCGGCTGCGAAAGCGAGCCTGAATGCCGCCTGCGCGGGCCATTGACACCGCCGCGTACAGGGTGGCGCCACCGTCGCCCTACCAAACTTCCAAACAGCGAAGGATGAAGCGCTTCGCAAATAGACCCTCGCATAAATAATATCTACATGGTATACGTGAAAAATGGAATTTTTAATAGCGGACGTAGATCTTCCTGTTTGTTTATGAGGGATTCTTGACAGAAGATAGAAACTTCTTTTGAAGGAGGTTTGGGTTGATGGATTACATCCCCTACCATATGGCACGTCTTTGCTGACAGCAGGGTACTGGATTTAACTGAAAGCTCTCATAACGCTTTAGTTATATTATTGAAAGGGAAAACGGTCAAATTAGTCAAAACGGAACATGAACGTCATGTTGTAAATTTCAATTCTGGAACAAAATTCATTCTATTTCATCCATGTTAGAACATGGAGCATTAGAGGGGCGCCAAGGCGTACTCCATTGGCGCAAAAAGTAAAATACAATAAGTGCACTTTCGTGGGGCGTCCACTTAATATACTTGGAAATTAATGCAGAATTGAAATCGGCATTACCTCGCGACCAAAATTGAATTATTTCCATATGTAATAAGGCAAAATTGCGTTTGGTTTTTTTCTCGTGTTAACATAGTTTTCGTGAATTCGTGTATTATGCAATAGCTCGAAATAAAATTAAACGTCATACGCGAAGGAAGTTATTGAATTCAGCGCTACCCCGTGGTCTTTCTCAGCTTTAAGTTTGAATTAAATTAAAATAAGTAGAACAAACTCCTGTTCCATTGCAGCCGTCTTAATGATGTTTTTAAAGCAGTCGACGTTATTCTTCTCTCATTGATTATCTGAGAAATGCATTAAAAGCAAACTGGTTTAAGATTATTTTTAAGGGGATTTTTGTTTTATTAGAAAAGTGGAAAAGTTGCCCTTTTTATTCTGTACAAGAACTGGAAGGATTATCAACGATGAAGACGTTTTTATGCATTAGTCAAATTAATTATTTTATATTGCTGTTACGTTTCGAAATGCGCGATATGAGAAGAAATAGTGAAAAAACTGGTTGATATGCATTTTTATTAGTCATAATTTCTATGCTATGAATCATGCTTGTTTTTGAAAATAAAAATAAAAACCTGTATTTTTCTAAAGGTCGCCTCAAAAAAGATGAATTTCATTTTATCTTGCTCTGAAATAAACTCGAGTGCTTTCCACTTTAAATTATTAAGATATCAGTCGTAAAACTTCGCAAATACCTTGCAGAAAGTCGATAAAATCTATGTAATTAATTATATTTATTTCCAAAAACGCTGCCCAATAAATAAAAACTTGTCATGGCAACATAAATAGGGCCTTCAAACCAAAAGATGAACATTTTTGATTATCAGATGTTTTTCTTTCTCTAAAAACATTTACAGAATCGGACAGCTATTTATCTTGCCCAAGGGCGGGCAGGCATTCATAAAAACTCGGTCGGCCCTTCACATGTTTTTAAGGAAAATCTGCAAACCATAAAAACTTAGGTTTTTTTTTGTATTGTACCTTTTAGTAATTGTGATTTGAATTTGATAATGCAGGGTTTAAAAACCTGCTATCCCCTAATCTGCTGCCATCGCGTAATTTACGGATGCGCCCCCTGGGGGAACGGGGTTGTAGAACTGGTGTGTGCCCTCTCCCACACTGACCAGTTTCGCAAAAGGGAGGTCAGTCGACTGAATTACAGAGTCGTAGGTGGTTTCCCATTGACCTTTATTTCATATTCTACAGATGCTGGAGAACTGGACACTATAAAGGCCTGTAATTTATACCTTCCCTCTTCAGGTTATTCATCTGCTCAAGATGCCTGGACAATTTGCGAAATCGTGTAAAAAAAAAGCTCGTTAGCCTGTCCAGGCATGTTCAAGGTGCCAATTAACTCTAGCGGACAATTTAATTGCAGCTAGGTCAACAACTCCAGGAAACGTTACGCTTGAAAAAAGCCAAATTCAGGAAAATGTACATGTATTACAGATGTTTGAAAAGTCCGTAAAACTATATAAGTTAGTTTCCTAAATTAGATGCGAGTATTGACCTTTATTCTATCCAGCAAATTTCCAGAAATTCAGTAAGCTCCGATAATACTCCACCATTGTTGAAATGCCCTAAATTTTTCAAAATAGTGTATGTCTGCATAACAATGCACATCTGCATTAAACTCAAAGCAGCTGTTACTATCATTTTTTTCATATACTGAATAGAGACTGAGAAGTTATTCCACATTTAATAATTTGAATTAGCATTTTGAGATAAAAATAAAATGATTTTGAAGTCCTTGGGAGACCTTGCGCTTAAGACGGGAGGCTCAAAGCATGGGACACCTTGAACAATGTACCTTATAATGTACAGGTAATTGTAATTTGGTAGAGGGAATCTTTAAACGTAACCACCGAGGTGGTAGACACTGTCATTCCAACCCGCTTATCGAACTCCGAGCACATTCGGATCCGTACTATTGGTCATTTTTCTTACATGCCATTCGACGTTGGAATGCCTTTCCAAAGGACAGCCTTAAGCTGCAGGAAATTCAATTTTACAATGATGTTGGTGTACGCCCCATTGAGGTGGCAATCGCCGAATAATATTGGGTTGATGGATTACACCCCCCTTCCCACCCACCACATTGCATACCACTTGCTGCTAGTAGGGTACTGAGTTGAAGTCCTATCGGTCTTAATACAAAGTACTAAACTACTCAACCAGTGTTCAATGATGATTAGCCGCTCATGTTACCAACTAATTCCAATATGGCCAGAAGTCCCAATCAAATGAAAGATCATGAAATTGTAGTAATGGTTCTTAATGCAATAAGATCTGGTTTCGTGAAAAGCTTTTTGTATTCAATATGTATTCAAAACCTGTACAATTTCACTTGAGAATTTCTAGAAGTTCAGGGCATTGAATCTTGCCATCGAAATAAAACCTATTTCATTGAAAAAGACGATTAAGAACAATTTTATATTGTTCGAATCATTTACGTCGTAATCTGCGAATATCTTAAATTTCAGCTATTGCCATTTAGTCTGAGGACATATGCGAATTTGTAATTGGTCTTCAATCTGGGAAAATAAAAAAATAATCAATGAATGAACCCGTCTCTTAGTCAGAGTCGGGTGGCATTGCGGGTTGCGGGTTTTGAAACTGACCCCAGGCCAAGAGCCATGTTGACCTTGCCGGGTTTATTTTGACGGCGCCTGTTCGTAGCCATGGCGTCCTTCCAGAGCGCCGTAAAAAAGCCAATGCTAAGGGCCTTGAATTCGCTCAGGTGTTAAGGGCGTTGCATAAAGCCAACAAACACACTGACCTAAAAACGCGGGTGACTGACATTTTCACTAGTGGTTCCGATGCTCTAGTGGCTGTCAGGCGGAAAGTCGCTTTTCATATGCATTTCCGGACTAATTATTCGCACTACCGGTTTGGAAACGCACCTCTGCCTTCGAAACCCCAAATTGGTGAACTCGCTAAAACTCTTTCCTGAGGAAAACCCGTCCAGCGTTTCTCGATTGTACCCAAGGCGATTTTTCCAGCCAGGAAGTCAAATTGAGCGCTTCCACAACTCCACTATGTTTGCTGACCACATGGTAAATATGCGTTGCAAATGTTGCGGAAGTGAACACAACAAAATTCAGAAACAACTTTTTTCCCCGTTTTCAAATAGTTTACTTTACACCTCAAATAGAGCTCTAGACTTGGCCATCAAAGGTGATTTCAAAAATTGCGAAGCAAGGCTACACAGTATGCAGCTTAGAGTAGCCTAAATATATGCGGCGATAATATTTGGAAAACTAATCCCTATTCCAAAGTTGAATGGAATCCTTGTAATCGGAGTAGTGCAGAAAGAGTACATTATTTAACATTTTCTTCCTTAATACTTGAAGTACATTGTATACTAATCCATATTCTATGTGCACACATTTCGATTTGTGCTTTATTCATACATCCTTTTGAAACGCCAAATAAGTACTAGAATTTTTGACGGCGTGCAAATGAAATTGCTTACTACTGTTTGCATAATACTACCGTTTTGCCTTAAAGGCAAAACGATCATGAAACGTTGAACTGAAATGCGTAGCAGGGAAAAAGATTTATTCCCACATTTTCGGTTAAATTTTTAAAAAATCGAATTATCCGCTAGGGTCTAACGTATTCCATAAAAATAATTTGAAAATTTACAAATAAATAAAAACCGCAAGCATGGAAAAACTCCAAGCAAGCAAGCAAGCAACCTCCGAAAACGGGTTTTCCCCTGCAATGAAACCTCCCAAAATGGCCATCGGCGGTAGCATAACGGAATTTTCCTTGTTTATTTAACGCGACACTTTCAAACGATATAAAATTCGATAGACCATCAAAAACTAACTAGGGACATTAACAGTTTTGGAGCGATTGCATCGCTCGATCGATCCGTTGTTTCTGAATCCTCTGATCGTGACTGTCAATTTGACATGTAGGAACGTGTGTCCACGCCGAAAATTGGGCGAGAAATACACTTTCTTGACCCGGGTTAGTTCGGATTGCACTTCGTCCCAACCGGTCTTCTCGACCAAGAGCCTTCCGCCGTTCTCTTGTCGTTTCCGCAATGTGCATTCGCCGTGAACGCTGCAGCGGAAAGGGATCCGTGAACTCTAAACGCGTGTAAACGCACCCGTGCGTCACCGAAGACAGGTTCCCCAGCAGTGGGTCAGTGGGCTGATAGGATGAGGCTGGACAGTATTACCCCCACCGGCGGTCGTTGCTCTCATCGTAACTCTCGTTGCTCGCTCATTCGCGAGGTGAAAGCAAACGAAGGGTTAACACACTGCTGATAAGCTGACCCAAATTCGGGGGGCATTTACCCCCTTCTCTTGCCAATTATCCCGCCGAATGGGGCGGGCTCACCTTCTTCGCTTTCGGACATTCACCATCGCCTAATTAACGGGGAAGCTGGTAGTGGTAATGGTGGTGTTGGCGTGCGTGCGTGCGTCGACGCATGCCCGTTTTTGCGCAACCGAGCGCCCCGGTCGGTCGTTCACCCCTTCCGAAGCCATCTTGTAGCGAAGCAGGTATTCAAAGAGAACAGTTATGTCATCTTCTCGCCCTGAATAAAGGCTGTGTTCAAACTCCTTTATACCACTAACTGAAACTAATCTCTCCCTATGATCGGATTAACATAAGAATGGACTGGGAATTCAGATGGACTAATAGCGAGGGGCTAACATCAAGAAAATGAATGAATTATAACGGTAGCCATAAGCAGACCTTTACACGATCATTACTAGTGTCATTACCTGTTAATGACATTCCTAATGTTCGTGTATGGCAAACTGAAATGGAACGTTTGCCAGTAATGGTGGGAATTTAACATGAACGTGTAGTGCTAACAAGTAATGAATAAGTAATGCTAGAAGGTACTGTCATTTTATGTCATAAATAAGGACGTTAATCCCATTCGAGCTTATTTGTTGCTCTTGTTGCTGTTAAGTCATCTTCTCTCATAAACAACTCGTTTTTGCGACAATGGAGTAGTGGTGGCGGCCCCTATGGCCACCCCTTGCTTTATTCGAGCCTGCTAATTAGTGCGTACAATAAAGCATCAACAACGGAAAACCTGAATTAGCCACAATCATCTCTTAATAACTGTTTTAAACAAGGAAGCTAACCCCCCGATCCACCTTGCAGAATTGTACATAAAACGGGTTTAATTTAAGGCTGGCAAATGCGGAAGCCAAAAACGATGGGTCAATTCGCCTGGTTTCACACCTAGTTGGGCGGCCTACTCGGCTTGCTATCCCCCGGGATGGAAGTGGTTTTCACCCCTCCCCCCTCCTTCCCGGTTTGGCCTAAGGCCAATTGCTCGTGTTCTTCCCAAGCAGAGTTTGTCATCGCTCCCTTTCGCGAATCGTTAGCGACGAACTAATTTTTTTCTGAAATAAAATGGAATCCAGGTTAACTTTTTTTTGACGAAGGGGGTTTAAACTCCGTCCACGACAGGTTTGGCTCGGTTTTCTCATGTTTTGGGAGCCGCAAAAATCCAACGTCAGAGCTGAAGTTAGAAATTGAACGAAAAAAACGCGAAGTTTGAACAATTTGGCTTTACAAATTAGGTTTCATTCGAAATATTTCTTGTTAATAGGTCTCGAATAATGGTATTTTAGGCTATGCATTATAGGCTATGCATGATCAGGCATGTGCCGTACGTGTATAGCATAAGCTCTAAATGTTCTTTATCCTTAATCGCATTCGAATGCAAGCTCTGCAGGTAACTAGACTTCTGCCCTAATGCCACGGTCCTTCAGTAACCCCACATGCAAAAATAAATAAGGGAAAATCCCGTTTTGTAGGTTCATGGTCGGGTTTTTTCGACTTTTTTTGCCACCCCTCAACAGCCCCCGGTAGAAGTAGCGACCCTATTTCGCAAAAAAACGCATTGGGCGAGTGATTTTTCGGTGATTGCTCTCGTTATCCCACTGTCTGTCTGCTATTCACGTCTGTCTCACATTTTTTTATGTTCTGTTTTTTTTCCTGTGTTTTGATCCAATTTTTGTACAAGCTTTTCATTTGCCCAATTTTTTGTCGTTTCAGTCTCGCTTTTCCATGGGCAGTCTCCAGCGGCTCCCGCATGACCTCATCCGAGTTTGGGGAAAAAAGCAGGTTGGGAATATTTCTTTTTTTCGTTTTTTTTTAATTCTAATTTTTTCTGACGAGAAAGCGATTGTCGGGATTGTAACCTAGTTGGCAGGATCCCATCAGCTTTCGTTACTCGATAGCGCAGTAACTTGTCGTAGGAACAGATACTGTCTCCCAACTGGTTTGAATGTAAAAAAGCGTTTTCTGAACGATTACGGCTGGGATTGCTTTGGTAGGACAACATGCTGGAATTTCTAGGCACTGGGGTGTCGTAATTTGGTCACAAATGCGCTAGTGGTGGTAGATCTTGGGAGTTTTGTTCAAAAGTGATTGTTTCTGGACATCTTTTATAAAGCTAATTGCCTGGAGCCTTCAGTGGCTAGACATCCATTTTATTGTTTATGAGACAGATAATTCCGTATCGCACATTAAATATCCTTCCGCTTCCCCCGCGCAATAGTGGAAACCCCCTGATGTAGAACCTTCTAGTGAAAATTCTCGTTTTGCACCCCCAATGCTGGTTGGAGGTGCATGGCCGAAACACTCAAGATCAATTGGTTAATACCTTGTGAAGTCATACGTTCGTATTGGCTGACGTATCTTGAAGTCCTACTGAAGTCTTTCAAGCTCTAATGAATCATTGAAGTCACAATGAGGTCACTGAAGTCTGGGGTAAAGCTTGTGAGGTTGCTCCAAGTCTGGACGAGTACAGCCTACTTTAAGTTGCACAGTTCGTCGAAGACAATACATGCCTTGTATACGTGCATAAATGTACGAGTAAAGGAATATTGAACAAAATGTTTATGAAAATTATATACAAAGGTATATAACCCGCCACCGATTCTGAAAAAACGCAGATGTTCTACACAATGATTAAAACTTACAGCTGTATTTTGAATTTTTTTTTTATCAGCATCTGTCTCATCACCCGCCCAGCTTAGCAGTACTTCAGGGATTTTGCCAGCTTTCAAGGACTTTAACCTGACAATTTTACATATCTCGATTAGTTCAGTTTCGGAAATCATTGCAAGTCAGTCTGAAGTTCTATTAAAGTCCGTAATGTCCTTGAAGCCCAACTGAAATCTGCGAAGTCAGGCTAAAGCGTTTGAGGTCCCTGACGTCCACATTCAAGCCTGCACAATTTTTAAGAGATGTTGGTCCCTCTCTCCAGACAGGTGAAGCCGAAAGGCCCAGCATTCCGCCTTCGTAGGAGGAGCCCCCCTTAGGCCCCCGGCCTTTTTCATGCAGCTCGTCTATTTTGGCCGTCGGCCCTGTTTCCTCGACTAAGTATTGAAGCGCCGTGGCCTTATTCTTTGCCCGCCTATCCCTGGCCTAAATTTTGCGCGCGCGAAATAACACACTTTCACCGTTTCGACGCGGTCACTCCGCCATGCACCGTGCTTATTATCATCGCCTATTAGGACAGCAAAGGGGCAAACTCAAGCGCGATAGGACGTGGGCGGGGGTTTCGGGGGTCGGAGGTCGCGATCATAAAAATTCAATCGCCAGTTTCATTGAGAGATTGCGAATTGGGAGATAAAAAAGAAGGACAAGGCGAAGTTAGCAAAACAAAAACAAACAAAAAATGGGCATGACAGGATGGACCTATCAGCGTCATCCGTTACACGGTGTGCATGGGTCAAGTTCATCCACGCCACTGATTTTGCGGAAGATGACAGAGAACGAATGCGAAACTAGAAAATCTATTACTGGGGAATTCGAATGGACCAAAAAATGCTAAAGCCTGTTTGCTAGTAATCATGTCAGACTTGCCAGTCCTGTAACAAAGTGCCATCTGTTGCATGTGTGGCTTTCTCTGTTGGAAGAGTAATCTGAATAGCTGGTAGCTCTCATTGGTTGAGGCTCAGTAACCAGTTCCATTCTAGTTTTGGACAGATACTAGTTATGATGTAATGATGTTGGTCCAACAGGAACTAATTGATCCGTTGTGCAGGGAAGGTTAATTAACAATAACCATAATGAATGATGTGTGGGCGTCAGCTAAGGCTGTGATGGTTGACAAGATTGGGTCGCGCTGCGAGTTCCTGTTTTCAACGGAATGTGAAGACGACAAGAAAGATTAGGGTACGAAAGATCGCAAACTTCGCATATCAAGTGGTCATTTGCGCTGGTCTGCAACATTTTCTCCAACTGCGAAATCACGTGAGCAAATCCGCCGTTCTGATGAGTTGGTGCGTTCGAGAAAGCATCCAAGCATCTGTGTAACCAAAATGGCGACTGCTATTTAATTTAAGCAAATCAAAGAAAGTCAATAAATCAAAGAAAGGCTGAATTTCACTGGGATTTAAACTGCACACTTGTAATTGAGCTAATTGCGAGTAAAACATTTGAAAATTATCTTGGATGCAATATCATCAAGTAAATCATGAAATAACTACTGAAAATTTGAGCATAGCTGATCGGCTCCTGCAGAATCGCGTTGCCTACCCTGAGCGTCTGTCTCAAGTGCGTTCCAACTTCCAACTCGCAGACATTATCGCCCTCTCATGGCCAAAGCTTCTTGACGCCAATAAAGCGCCTATAATTGACAATAGCGCCTCGAGCTCCAATTAGCACCTCCCATGCATAACAGGACCGCTATTTTTCACGAGTCCCCAGAACCCCCTGGGGGTTGGGGGGTGCCCGTATGCGCAACACCCAGGCGCCATCCAAAATGGCCGCCCACGCCCGCTAATCAACGAGAGCCCCAAACCCCCCGGCCTTATCGGTGCCGGGGGTTTGGGAAAAAAAGGTGTAGTTTAAAAACAAGTCAGACAATCAAGGCTGCTTGCGATTAGTCTGTGACATGACCTGAATAGACTACGCGTCTGCATCTGCCTGCTGTAATAATGCACTTGAAAGGAGCCCCCCGCTAGAATCGCTGACCTACATTTCGAGCGAGTGACAGTTCGAAAAAAAGGGGTAGGGGGCGTGGCCTGCTCCGTGACATTGGACGGTGGTACTGGCCAAGAAGGGGGTGACATAAATGCAGGAGATCAAGGTGGAGTGGCGTCGCCTGCCACCGGACGCCATCTTTGATAAAAGGGGGCTATTGTTTTCCTGCCTAATTTCTAATTTCGCTTCTCCCAATTAGGTTGGACGGCGCTGCGCCGTACCGAAAAGTAGCCGTCGCCAGGGGTCAGGGTCGCCGCGTTTGTTTTGGTCGTGTCTTTTTACGTCACCGCGCTTGGGATTCCCAACATGGGCTTCCAATGCCGACCTCGGAGGACCCGCTAATGGCAGCGGTTCTTAAAAAATAATGATCAATAACAAGCAGATAAGCGCGTAATCGCTTTTCAGCTCGTTCGGACTTTCCAACATGGCGTCCAATGGCGGAAGGGGATTCGTGTTGTTCGAAGGCAGCAGTCCCCCCCTTCCTTGATTAACGCATTTCAAACGCATTCTTTAATGAGTAGTAAAATACATTTAGCTCTCGCTAGCCGTTACACCCTGCGAGTAAACATGAAATGCTATTACAGGAGGTTCAAGAAATGCAGTTACATGTAGTTAGTTGGAATTTCCGAGATTAATATGGAAAGAACTGATTGAAACCTAGGTAACAGTGGCTGAAAACTGAAATACTGATACTCTGGTTTATGGCTTGCTGACTGTGGTTATATTGTGTAAGTCTACATCGGATGCTTATAAATAAATTAATATTATGTACACTTGCGAGCAAAGAAACTGGCAAGTGCGTGTAGATACCGAATTTAAAATCTGAATACCTCATTTTGTGAACAATGTATTGCTCTTTAAAATGCAGCAGTTTAAATGTTCCGAAATTGGCTACCATTTCTCTGCATGCCTTTACCACTGGTGTCTATCAAACAGTTTCTGCAGGGAATACAATGTTCTGAGATTAAAGAGTTGCAGTGATAATGTTTTGCATAATTTATTTGAAGCCCGATACATTTTCCACAATTGGTGTGAATTTTATGGCGTTGCCTCTTGAGGCTAATCCCCTGCGCAATTCAAGAATGATTTTGATCTATTCAGGTGCATTTGAAAGTGCTTTAAATAGTTTACAAAACGATCTAGGCCGATTTGAAATTGAATAGCTAGGCCTACTTGTTGAACAAAATGCATTGACGTTTTTAATGACCTAAGTGTATTTTACTCAATATGAAAACGTTTTTTCCAAATCGGATAGGGCATGCAGGGGGAAGACGTCTGAAAATCATGGCAATTCCAGAACGTCCCTTATGGATGGCCCCTTACCCAATATGCAACGCCAATTTGCGCCTGTGGATAAACTAGGACGTATGCCACATGTATACGGCATTATCGATTCCGTCAATTTTTGTTGCTTGTTTTTTACCGCAAGGCCTTGCCGTCGTCGGCTTGTTTTTGCGGTCAAAGTTCACAGGGTAACCTTGATTCGGAAAGCGAGAGCGTTCGTTCGGAGGTAAATTAGGTCGCGATCTATTAACCGGCGCAGAGAGCGATTGCGATGGAGGATCGCGATTGCGAACGAGCGTCGCAGCAAAAGAGTTGTTGCAAAATTCGGTCAATAAGCGATAACTGCGAACAGGCCGCGATCAATACCGGTGTTGATTCTGGTTTTTATAGTTCTTTCGCACCCCTCCCCCTCTTGCGACGCCATATTGCGCCAAGTGGTTTAATTAAACGCGATTTTCTGATTAAGCCTTCCACGCGCCAATCTGGGCCAGAGGGTTGTGAATGAACTTGACGAAAGATCCCCTCGCTACATTTGTCACTTATTACCCATTTGGGTGCGCTGATTTGATTACGCTATTGAGATTTTTATCCTCTCGTACCCACAATTAATCGCCGAGGAGCTAATCTGAGCTTGGTGTAACTGGTACCAGTGAAATGCCCAGAAACTACATGTGCATTGTATACATATATATATTCGGGTAAAGGTGTAACAGTATGGTGCTGCGATATATAAGAACATTAATGCTAATATGCATGGTTGTCAGTCTTCAATTCAATTCCACACAGTAGGCCTACCTTATCGTCAGCAATTACATGTAAATGTCATACTTCTCGTTGGAATACAAGTTAAATTTATTTATTTTTATGGACGGCTCCATATAGATACTATAGACGTGATTTAAGATAATTCTTTTCAAAATCGTAGATAGTCATGACAGGATTACGAACAAATACATAGATAGCATGGCATTATTTATGGACGGCCCCTGTAAACACAGCAAACATTTGCGACGGTTAACTCCTAATCGAGTTTCAGATTTCAATCCAGTTGTCTGTATGAATTGATTTGATAAGTGTTTGGAGGAGAACCATATGATATTTCCTTGAAAAATGGGGTGCCTTTCCTGCGCACGGAGACCGTCACCACCTTGACCTCTGGACACCGGCCAAAATAGGAAGTATACTTTGACCCTTCTCCGACCCACTTCCGAGTGTTGTG
This sequence comes from Rossiulus vilnensis, assembly GCA_034700785.1. NCBI lineage: Eukaryota > Metazoa > Arthropoda > Diplopoda > Julida > Julidae > Rossiulus > Rossiulus vilnensis. The sequence goes on along the minus strand of JAQIXS010001029.1, from coordinate 6,265 downwards.
CTCTTGACCATGTTGACCAAGCGGAGAGCGTAAACAGCGCGGAGGAAAGGTCTTGACCCCGGCTTCCCATCCACCCCCTTTTCATTTCTAGTCGAAATTTTCCTATTTATCTTTTGCTCTTCTGCATTAACGTTTCTAGGAATAACAGAGCTGACCCAATTTTTGTGAGGTGTTTTTCGTGTTGAGCGTCGATCGTGGGTGGGGGAATAATATCGATATAGAGGGACGAAGGGGGTGTAATATTAGGAATGTGCGATGTTTCTAGCCTTCAAAACCTAGTGTTTGTTACTATTTAGTCTGCTGACCTACTTTGACTAGGCCTAACCAGTAGCGATGATAAACGCAGTTTTTATTATCCACACCCCTTTCTTTTCCCCAATGACGGCGCTAAACCTAACCACGAAGCAGCAGTTGCGAGCAAATATCAACACCTATTTTCAATTTTTAATGTTCCCTGACTATATAAAATAATAAAAACACTGTTAGGTATGATTTGCATGCGAGTAAATTAAATAAGAAAGGCGGAAATGCAACCACACAATTCCACGAAATGCAGTTCAAATCCAATTTGACAAATCATAAAACCTATCAAATGGGGTTGCCATGCGTTGTAATAATATGGGTTTTCCTCCAACAAATGCAGTTTATTTTTTTAAAAATAACTATATTATTTGAAAAAGCAATTCTTTTAAAACAATGCACGTCGAATAAGCTTTTTCGTGCTTAATTTTATTTGAAAAAATGGAACTAATTGGTTCGAAATGACAAGGTTATAAGCTACATGCATAAAAATATATTTTTTGTTTATCCCATATTTTCAATTTATGGCAGAAAACCATTAGCCGAATGACGAATGGCTATCATTAGAATTATAAAAAAAATATGCGCATAAAACATTTGAAACCTTTATTGGGTGAAATAATGCAATTAAAATGATGCCCAAGCGGTTTTTTTTGCGAGAATACATGTATCTTTTTAAGGGATGCAGTAAAGAGTATTTAACGAAGAGAGCGCAAAGTAGCGTATGTCACCCCCTTTAAAAAATGTCGCTTAATGGCGCCCAAATGAGCATGAGTAGTGTGGGTGACAATTTCGCCGAAAATTGGTCATGAGCAAAACGGCTCATGAATTAGAGCGGGGAAAGTATTTATGTCAGCGTCATTCATGATTTCCTCCTAATTACAGCCAGGGGAGGAGAGATGCAAATTTCAACCCTTCCTTCCATGGACAAAGGAGGAGTTCTTAAACGCAAATGCACATTTGCGAATTCGAGCCGGTAGCCATCGAGACATATTCATTGCACCACGAAATGTTTTAAATTAATTTGCTCGTTTCCTTGGCCTAATGAACGAGCCGTTTCAGTACATATCTTTCCTTGTTTTACGAGATAAATAATCGCTTAACATGTTAATTTTGTACTAATATTGTGTCTTGGCTGTCTTTGTGAGGAGCGCAAATATCGCTTCAGCGGTCAATTTATCAATACTGTATTCATTTGATATTGGACTCAATTTTGCAAGTTTGGCAGTAGATTCACGAACTTTCAGAACCGCTCTTGATCCGTTCGAAAACAATCACTCGTGAACAGCTATCTAATATTGACTTTTAAGCTTCCATGCATGGTGCTATTTTAATGCTCTACAGGCGCCCTGTTTGTTTAATATACTGAGTAGTGTTATGTTGTGACAACCCAATTTCATATTATCATAGCAAGCATCGATACTGATTTGGTGACAAGTATGGATTAACAATTCAGCGAAGATTTTCTTAGACAGCACTTAATCGTGAACTTTTTTTTGAAATTATAAGGGACGAATCATCAGTTTTTGGCATAATATTAAAATCAATTTTTATTGTGTGGAGCATGTGTAAAAAAAACAAGGTCAAATGGAACGTATATGATTTTTCCATTGGCTTAAAAGTTGTGCGTTCTAGGATTAATTTGAACCTGATCTAAGCAGACACAACATCACAAAAACTGAACGGAAAATGTTCACATGGAACAGAAGCAGGATTTATTTATATCAGAAATTGCTGATGTCAAGCACAACTTCGACCCATGACTGTCCTTGTCTGCCGTCAATGTCAGTCCGAACCTTTCCACAACAGCGACCCCAGCGTTCGTCGAGGAATGTGTATATCAACGGTATGAAATCAGATTACCTTGAATTGTTTTTTTTTACTTTGTTTACGTGTCTATTATTAGATTGCTGCGTTGCTTTTTGAAGGCTGTGAACTATTCTCGATAATGGTAACGCACGTCTCGTTGCGTACAAACGCAAAACGCCCGTGCAATGCAAATGGGGTCGTCACAAAGATTTTGTTCAAAATTCGAAGTTATCAAATTTTGTTGAAATCCAGCGACATCCTCGCAATCTTAAAGCCATTTTGTCGTTATTTTTTATGTGGCGAAATGGTGTCGATTTTCGTGGCGAAGAACTTTCAACCCGCGTTTTTAATGGTGGCGATAACAATCTGGGTCAATAGCGAATGACATGGGTCCTCCTTCAGCATCCTTGACATTAAAAATTATACAACATCCATTAAAACAATGGTGTTTTTTGCCCGGCGTTTTTAGGGGTGACTTATAGGACAGTACTGCTGGTAGCGCTATCTCGGTGACTTTTCCACTTAATTCCCCAATTATCTCTACAACTGGTTTAAAATTGGTATTTTTCATCCCAATTTTCAAAATGTTCTGCAATCAAACAGCCTCTAGGCAACTAAACAGCGGTCCGCTACACCACCGGCACAGACAAATCTGGCAACGAATCTGAATCCAACTGAGTCCAACTATTCTGTGTCCAAAATACGGGGATGCTGAAGTAAATATCTGGAAGGTTTTTCCAATGGAGAGGTTATTCTGAAGTTGTTTACATGCGAATGTAGCAGAAACGATTAAAGAAAATAGCCTTTTAAATGTTACCATCTGCATGGCAGGTTTCCAAAATTTCAGTCATATATGGTGAATAATGTGCAACAGAATGTACTTTGTAAGTGATATAATGTAAGGAAATTAAAACTTCGATTTTCTTGAAATTTCTCGTTAATGTGAGATGAAACATTTCGTATAGGAAAAGTTTGGAAATCAATTTCACCATTGCTTACAAGCTTTTCGAATACCGTGTTCGATGAAACCAAATAAAGTAGAAATTACAAAACTTTCTATACTCAATCGAAAAATGAACAAAATTGAAATACAACCGATTCCAGTATTATTTAATGTCCGCCGCTCAAAACGTTCAAACCTCAAGATGGCCTCGCCCACATTAATTACATGGCGTTACATCCGACCTTGACAAACTACTCGTGGCCAGTTGTCCGGTTCTGGCGTGTTTTGGTTTTCCCTCTCACTGTCGACAGTGGACTTTTTCGTTGGTCAGTAACGCCCTGGACCTTCAGCCGACTCGCTTTAATCCAACCGGAAGTTCACCCTGAACATTCCTTATATACATGTAGGTGCTTAAGCAGAGGAAATTTTGTCGAATGGCTATCCCCGTGTAATGGCAAGATGGCGGAGCAACTGTATGCTCGTTTTATTTATAACGGAGGTCGTTAGTACCAAGAATGCAGACATGCAAATCCGTCTTCCGCCTCCGTTGTTTTTAGGGACCAAGGACGCGGGCAGATGAGTTTCGGAGAACGGTGGGCGGCCATCTTCCCTGAAATTCTGGTATAATAGGACGGAAAGGTCATGTGTCAACGCCGGAATGGGACTCGTCGCGAATAGGTTAAGCATTCGAATGTCTAGTTGTTTTCGGCTCTATCCCAACACGCTTTTAGCATTTTTAGGAACCATTAACGCGCTAATTCAACTATAAATCCTCTTACTTGTTGTTAGAGGCTGTCCTTAAAGACGACGAGTCGTCCGAGGTTGAAGAGAGGGTATGATCTCGCACAAATCGGAAGATCATGCCCTCTAGGGGGTACTGGGTCAGCAAATTTGGCTTTTAAAAATCATTGTTTATTTGTTAATGGACATCATCCCGTTCCATTTTTCCCACGGTAATGAAGTTAATAAGCGTCATAACCAAAGGTTATCATTCTCAGTAATGTTATCTAGTATAAAGACCTGTTAACAACAGTATCACCAAATGTTAATGTTTGTATCCCAAGTAAATCATCTGTTAAGTATGAGGACAAAGGTATAATGAATTATGTGGAAACGTAACGTTGTGGTGATTGAAATTTGAAGTCAAAGAGATGATTGTAACACGGCGCAAGTCATGGACATACTATAATTATTATTGTATAAGTTTTTGGTCTTTTTCATGGTCAAAAATATTACTTACTAGAAACGGAAATAGTTTTCTATGCTGCACTCAGATGTGTTAAACTCCGACAATGTGGAAGCTAAGACTAAACTTTGGGGGTGTAGTTCGTTTCATACCCTGCCAGTGCGGTGTCCACGATAATATTTTTGTCCAAATAAATAAATGTCATCTGAACCATTTGTGCACTACTTGGGACGATAATGGGCTATATATGAAATCAAAAAGTCGATGTTGTGATGGACGGACTCCCTTCAAGTCAACCGAGGCAATACCTACAATGGTTTACTGACTATAAAATGATTGATCAAACTGTTTTAGCACGACAACAAACCGGTGGAATAGCTTTTTTTTAAAATTACGGCTTTTTTCATTGCTTCACATGCAGAGTTGAAAGCTGAAGAACTTGCGAGGCTATTCGTGGTCGTGTTCGGTGGTCTATGAACCTTGCTTGCACAAGAAAATGTTAGAGAACATAGTATTTGATCCTTCTAAATGATAAAATTTCACTTTGTTCGCACTCATTGCAGTTTGGCTGATCAGTGTATCTATAGAAAATTTAAGATGGGTTTGATAGTGAAGCCGTTCAAGTAATTAGCACATTCACTTTTCACACATTACTGTTTACTGCCATACTAAATGCCTCGAAGCTTCTTAGTACTTGTTTTATTAATTTTGTATTGTTGATCTGGCTCATATCAAAGTTATTCGTTGTGGTTGTTGTGACATGAGCAGTTGATACCTTTTATTGAACTTTCGGCATTCCTTGCTCAGAAGCTGACGTCCTACTCTTTGACTACATTATAATGAAATTGTTTTTTTATCAAAAGATCAAGTCGCATAATTTTTGCGGAAACTTATTTTTGTTTCATAAAAACGTAATCGCTCCATGTTTATCCGGGTTGAGTTAACTTCCAATAGGCCTATTTTGTAGTCACAGCTATTATGTTTTGCAAATTAAAAAATTATTTTTGCACAACGTTTCTTCTAGTAAATAAAGTTTTTAGTTTGCAAAACATAATAGCCATGACTGCAAAATATTTGAAGAGAACTTATTTTTAAGCAAGAATAAATAAATCACTAGTGCCACGAGTCATGACAATATTCAAGGAAAAAACCCCAAGGATTAAAACAATCGAAAATAATAAAATAACTTATATCGAAAAAAATTAATTAAAAAAATTACATTTTATAGAAAAATAAGAGGAAACCTATTGTCAGATTTTTTTAAGATTATTATTGTTTTCATTGTTTATGATTCGGGAATGACATTTTTTCGATTAATAGATACCTCGTGGGAATGTAAACGGTGCTAGGAGAATCTAGTAAAAAAAAAGGTTTCGAAGATCCCTCGTTTTTCTTGCTGGCGATACTACAACTGACATTAAAATACTACTCGCACAAAAAAAGGCGAAAAAAACCTTCAAAGCTGAAAATGGATCACCTCGTTGTAACCCTTTTTTTCTAGGTTAGTAAAGGGGTAAGAGAGGGGGGTAGGGGGGAACCTTCTTACGAAGCTTGGAGAAAGGAGTAATGAGGAGGAGGAGGAGGAGGAGGTGGGCCAACTGTCGAAAATGAGGTATCGTGGCTATTCTCGTAACCTTGGGAGGCAAATACACCTGTTGCCCGAGAGAAGAAAAAAAAAACCGGTTTCTGCGAAAATTCTTTCGCAATATCCGAAAGCATCTTTTAATTTGGTGCCGTGCGTTGTCCGCAGTTAGCGCACGGCCTCCACGCTGGCAAGGCCGTTATAACGAACAACAGCTCCGTCAAAGCAACCCCCCCCCTCACCTCTCTCAAAATGGATTTTTTTCCTTATTGCTTTCTAACGGTAAATCTAAATGCATTTCGGTACAGGCGAGCGTAAATAAATGACACGCGATACGTAACGAAAGTGACCGAAATTCGAGCAGAAATTACGAGTGCGTGACACTGGGGAAGGAAGGCCTGCCTTGACATTAAAGCTCGAAAAATCGGTGGAAGTTTCAATTTGA